>JAOVVI020006144.1:1542-15853 GCA_028571085.2 Nepenthes alata | reverse complement strand
GCATCATCCCATGGGTAATGATAGCTTGACGTGGCATTTATCAAGATGAAAGATTGACAACAGGTGGCCCTTACACTACTCTAATTAAATATGATTTGATTGACTTATAGATACGCAAATAGTGCATTCAAAGTGAATTCTTACATGTCAGATAGTCAAAAAATTGAGTTGTCAAATATTCGACTTGTCAGATCGTTAGAAATTAAATAGCATCTAAACGCTTCAACCACTCAGAGAATATAAGAATATTGAAGTCATACAAAGAAAAAAGAATATCATTCAGGTTGTTCTATTCATTGATTTCTTTCATAACATCTAAGTTAACAACAATAAAAGTACAACCCAAGGAGAAAGGAAGAAAAATATAAAACAATGCTCCGACAAAAAAAAAAAAGCCCTCTCTCTAGGAATTTCAATGGCATCATGGGGGAGGGAACCAAAAAAATGTGTGCTTATTTTTAAATACTCAGGCAGAACTTGTGCATAAGGAAGCATAAGAAAGAAGATAATGAAAAGAAATCGTTTGTGAAAGCCTACTATAGTTGCCTAGGTCACCTCAAGGATGTCATGGCAATGAGGCTTGATTTTGGTAAAAACATAAAAGAGAAACATCAAGATAATTTTTCATATAAAAGAGGGTAATTAAGACAGTTTAAAAGCATTTCCTCGAATCACGATTTCAAAACTTGGAAGAAAACTTTCACCAACTCTAACTCGCGGCAGCAAAGGCACCATGTTGGCTCAGAACAATCATACCATAGGGCAAGACAAGGGATGCCTCGTAATGCAAAATAAAGAAAGCTCTATAATTTATAGCCGAGAAGAGTGCTCAATAGGCATTCAACTCGGCGAGATATCGAATCATAATATTGACACAAAGAATAAAATCTTACAAAATAAAATTTCAAATTAGTAGAATATCTGAGGAAGGGGCGTACATTAATAAAGTTACAACTAGCATCCCATCAATAACATATTGGGAGTTAAAATTCAAATCTCCCAACATAGGAAACTAATGATGGGTACAGTAAAAAACGGGGCAACCCAATACTCAATTGAAGAAGTGACCCAAAAGCCAATGGCCCAACAGAAGATACCACAAAACCCATCAGACAAATAGCGATGAACAAAGGGGTACAACTTGAACAACAATATATTAAAGGATTATAATGATTTACTTAATGACCTCATATAGATGGCGACTAAGTTGCTCTAATAGCTAGTAGCCAGAAGGTATCACCATTGAATTGATGTGATTGTTACACATACAAATAAAGTCTCTCGCCATTGATCCAAAGTGGCATTTATGTACATACATTGATTCCAGGTACCCACCAACCAAACATCACCTTTAATTATAAATAAACCTTCCTCCTAGAAAAAAGGAAACAGCGAGATAAGCGGAGAAAAAGAAAACAAAAGCCACTTAACGAGACAAGCGTATAAACACAAAAAAACAACTAACTCAGACGAGTACATAAAAAGGAGTATTATAACTATACAAGCACTCATCCCCATCCTTTTTAAATTCTCACATCCGTTTTCTTATGTCTTTCATATTCACATAGAAAGATTACTGATTTAAGTGTTAAAAGATATATCGATGAGTAAATATAGTGTGCCTCTTACCTTTAATTTATTTTATTGTGATTCACAAGATTCAAATTAAGAGTTATAAAAATCAGATCCATTATTATTTGAACGTTCAAACGTGATAAAGTGACTCCCTAATTCGTACATTAATTTAAATTTACGTATCAATATCATTAATATTATCTAGAGCATCTAATTAATAATTTATCTACCACGTTTAATCATTTGTCTCCTCATGATAAGTCTATCTTGCAACATTTTTCTTCTTTTGGGCGTCTTAATTTTGTTAGGTTACGGAGTGATAGAATTTTATTTATTTTTAATTATTATTGTGTACTATTAAAACCCTTATTTTTGGGTACATACTTCTACTGTTAGTACAATTATTTTTTACTTCCCCCTCCCCCACCCAAAAAAAAAAATTAAAAAAAGATTTGAAGGGTAAAATATAGATAGAAGACTTAACTTATTTGTCATTAACTTTATTTATAAAATAGATATACATTATATAATTTAATATAAAATGGTATATAATAAATTTAATTTTATATTTTTAATATTAAATATGTTTAAACTTTTTTTTTACTCCTCTTTATTAAAATTATCTGACTCTCTTCCGTTGTAATTTTCGAAAGCATAATTAAAAAAACAGGATACTTTTACGAGAAAACAACGCCGAAAAAGAAAGAAAAACAGAGAGAGAGAGAGAAGGAACGGAGGGAAAGGGGGTGGCGGTGGGGCCGTCGTTCTGCTTTGCTTAAGTTGGAGCCCTTTTCGTGAAGAACACGATCCGTCTACGCCGCTCTCTCCCACTCTGTCTCTCTGCGTCTCTCTCAGATTCTTTTTTACATTTCTGTGAAGTCCTTTTCTGTGGAAATGGAGGACCAGTATCATCAGTACGCCATGGCCGACGATCTCCGGCACTGCAGAACGACCCTTTCCACCTCACAGTTTCAGCCCCTCCCGCAATCCCCGCCTCCGGAGCTCTTCTCCGTCCATCACCACCTCGGCCTCGCGCCGCCGCCGCTTCCCAACAGCCGCCACCTCCCCTTCGAGATGCTACTCTTGGGACGTCACGCTACCGACGTTTATCATCGTGTTGCTGGCGGCGGAAGTCCGGGTGTTGGGGTTCATGACTTCCATTCCGACTCTACAACTACCACCACGGCTAATAATAACAACGCACCGGTCACCAACTTTGGCGGCGCCATTGCTAATTTCAGTGGGTTTGAGGTGGAGGCGGGTGGGAGAGGTGGTGCCGGAGTTTGTCTTGACGGCCGGGCAGCGAGGTGGCCGAGGCAAGAGACGATCGTTTTGCTTGAGATCAGATCTCGGCTTGCTCATAAGTTCAAGGAAGCAAATCAGAAGGGTCCTCTTTGGGATGAAGTCTCCAGGTATTTTTTTTTCTTAAAAAAGAAAAGCAAAAAGTTGTGATGAAAAACTTTAGGGTGTTGGTTAATGTATGCTACTGCTACTTTTGTTAATTCATTAATTTCGGTGAGAGGCTCAGGTGTTATTATGTTCTTCTTGTTCTCGTGGAATTTCATCTGATCAAGACACCATCTTTCTAGCCTCTCTCCCTCTCTCTCTCTCTCTCTCTCTATCCACTTTGGCTCACAACCGCTCCTCATATAATGACATGGGATCTTCAAAATCAAAAATAGTTGAGTAAATCATAGCATCCTGAGGCAATATTTTATCAAATAATACAAACACTGCTCCCGTAGTGCTACTCCCCGATATAATAAACCTGCCCCTCTCCTCTCCCACCCCCCTCTCTAGCTAGTCTTTTAATGGTAGATCAAGCTACTTAAGCGTCAAATTGAAGTAGTAAAACCTTTTTTATAACTTGGGTGGATTTTTGCTGATAATGTGATTAAATCTCTTCATCTAGGTTAATGTACGAGGAACATGGGTACCAGAGGAGTGGGAAGAAATGCAAAGAAAAGTTTGAGAACTTGTACAAATATTACAGGAAGACTAAGGGAGGCAAGGCCGGCAGACAAAACGGCAGGCATTATAGATTTTTCCGGCAGCTGGAGGCCCTCTACGGAGATACCACCAACGCAGGCTCGGCCTCTGATGCCCACGTCGCCGGAAACAAGAACAATTACAATAATACACTCCTATCCCACGACAACGCCGCCACCACCGTTCCTCGACCTTGTCAAGAAGCGGCAGCATTTCAGCAGCAGGTTGAGCTCTCCGATGACAGCCTTGGCAGCCTCTCGATCTCGTCCGACTTCGACGCCTCGTCCTCCGATGACCAAGGCGAGCTCAAGGAGACGAGAGAAACTACCGATAATGTGCTGGGGGACGAGAAGAAGACCACGAGCCGGAAGCGGAGCTGGAAAGCGAAGATAAATGAACTCATAGACTCCCAAATGAGGAAGCTGATGGAGAAGCAAGAAGCGTGGCTAGACAAAACGATGAGGACACTCGAGCACAGAGAGCAAGCGAGGATGCTGAGGGAAGAAGAATGGCGAAAGCAAGACGCAGAAAGGATAGAGTGGGAGCACGAGTTTTGGGCCAGCGAGCGGGCTTGGATCGAGGCCCGTGACGCGGCCCTGATGGAAGCCCTCCAGAAGCTCACCGGCACGAAGCAGAGGGGAAGCGCCTCATCAGGCTACCATGGAAGCGATCGTGATCAAGGAGTCGATGAAAATATGGACCGTTGGCGTGAATCGGAAGTCGGCTGGCTGGTCAATCAACGGACGAGAACGGACTCAGGATTTCAACAATGTAGGTCGCCACTCTCAGAGGATCAAAATCTAGCAGGGGAGGAAACAGCATCGAAGATCGAGCGCTTAGGGTATCATTATAGGAAGGAGAAAGGGGACAGCAGTAGTAGTGAATACTGCCTGATCAAGAAAAGCAAGGAGTGCAACGAGAAGAGGAAGGAGATCAGTTGCAGAAGAAGCCTTCGCAACATTGGAAGAAACGACACAAACAATCAACAAGGGATCAATGGCTATGAAGAAATCCATGAGCAAGAAGGGACGGCGCCTGAGACTTCTCCTTCTCAGTCTAATGTTAACACCGCCATGGATGATAGCTGCTTTAGGTTCTTCGTTGGTGAAGCCTCGGAGAGTATGTGGGAGAATTAGGACCGGGGGCGCCGCCTCCCTGCCCTTCCTCGCTTGTCCGTTGGATTAAAATCTAACGGATAACAATTAATCTAAAAAATATTTATATTTATTTATATTTATTTAAATAGTATATTATTATTATTATTATTTATAATAAAAATATTTAAAAATTATAACATTTTATTAAAAAATAAATTAAAATATCTATATATTATGTTATTTTAGTATATTAAATATTAACATCAATTTAAAATTAATCGAATAAATAACAGTGGCACCAACCTCAGCTTGGGAGAAACATGGTGTGAAGTTGCTCATGGGAGACAATTAATGGGTTATATATTTATATTAGGTTGGGCAAATTTGGGAGGGAAGATGTGGAGATTTTAAAGGCATGGAATTTGATCATCAAAGAAACCTAGGGGAGAGGCTCCTCGATGTGATTTATGAAAAACATGAGGCGCTGTAACGTCTGTACACGTCGCAACGCTTTCGATACCAGCGACGCCGTTGGATTTAAAATTTAACGGTCCGTATTTTTTTATAAAAAAATATTTTTTTTATTTTAATTATTTTATTAAAAAAATACGGGCTGTTGGATTTAAAATCTAACAACAATGTCGTAGGCCCCGGTTCTCGATTTATGAGGGTAGCCCAATTATTTTTCAGATTATGTATACTGATTTTTATGAGGATATATATTTATGGTTAACAAATATTTTTACAACTGTTATTTTTTAGTCTTACTAATCAACCAAAAAAATACAGGAAAATTCCATTTCTATTGCCTCCTTCAACAAGCCAAAGGGTGCTGCACCTCACCAATGAGGTGTACTATCTGCACCTTGTCCCCAATCATTAGATATTAGATACAAATTTAAGGTGGTAGGTTTTTTAAAAAAAAAAATTAAAATAAAATATTAAGTATGAATTTTAAAAATTTTAAATTTAATTTAATTAATAAATTTGTAAAGTTAATTATGGATTCGATTCAAATATCTAAGTGTTTGACAGAAATAAATTAGGTTGAGTGACTTCAAATCTATATATGAGTATATTTTAAATAAAATATACATACTAGATGTAGCCCTAGTATGTTATTGAATCAAAATATTGACTCTTTATGAATGCTTGAGGGCTGCTCATGTGCAGTGCGAAATTAATCTGTGTTTGAACCGTATCTGACTGAGGCACACGCTCTAGGTTCTATAAATAGGCCATCTGGCATGTTTTGGCTCATTTTCAGCTGATATGTCAGAGAGAGGAGAGAAAGAAAAGAGGAGAAGAGAAAAAAAAGAAGAATGTGAAATTAAGAAGAAATCAAGTAATCCTTTAAAAGTAAGTATATTTAAATTATTTTTTTATTATTAATCTTTTTTAAAATTTTTAAGTATCTATTTTTTAAATACTCATATAGGTGGTGATTTTTATAAAATTTACATCTTAAATTCATACAACTCACATTTAAATATTAAAATTTTTGTATAAATATTCTTGTACACTCTCAAATTTTACATCTATGCACCTACATGTCAACAATGTGTACATAATTGTTCCTACATGTTTTTTATTTACGTAAAATTGATAAAATTATATAAACTATATTAAATTTCTAAAACTATAGCCTAAATGATTTTACATGTCATTAATTTCTATAGTTTAGTTTCTTAATTTTATAAATTTTACTTTATTTGCCACAAATTTAGATCCAAACAGATCTAAATAATCATAATTTATAGAAATTAAAATTTTAAAATTATACAACAATAATTAACAAATTTTAAACCTAAGTGTGATGAAACAAACATCCACATGACCCAAATGATAATCACAATAATAATGACCTTCATATGATATCATCGGATAACCACCCCAACAATATAATAAAATACCTGCTATATAAAATCGTAAGGGATGTAACAAACCAATTATAATAACAAAACCTAATATACAACAACCCAACTGTTTCTAATATATAACTGAGGGCCTACATCCGGTCAATCTAAATAACCAAAATACATCTGATATAAATTTGATTAAAAAATGAAGCTAAACTTACTAAAATAGACGGACAGCGATCAGATTACATCTAAACTCCTACAATGTATTCAAATTCACTAATTTTAAAAAATAAGCAGTAAAAATGTGAGTCTAGAACTCAATAAATATCTATATCATAATATAAATAATAATATCTAAAATCAGAGAGAGGATCCATAAACACATTCAAAATGCGTAAAAGACATCAATCTGAAAATCTGATATCAAAATTTTGAAGAGTCTTGTACTTAAATTATAATTCAAATTGAAATATAGTCCCATTGGGACACACACTAAACGAAATGTGATCCAAAATAAAGTCGCATAATCCAAATCATATCATGGCTCATACAAAATGCATACCAAATGAAACAAAGTCCATATTCAAATCACATATGAAAAAAATAAAGTTAGGAACGAAATCACATAAGAATGAAATATATTTTGGGGCGAAATCACACATCCAAATATATAAGACTGACAAAATATCATCTATTGACAAACCTGCGAATCTCAAATAAAGTCTAAATACAAATTGATATAGAAATACAAAGTGAAAAGACCGTTTCGGTCCCAAATCGCACAAATATTTTGACCTCTACAATAAATTAGCGAAAGCAGTACAAAATTAAATATTTAATATACATAAATAATATTTGTATCGAGATATTACGAACAATATGAATATAAAAATAAAGCAATAATAAAACAATATGCTTTTTGGTGACAAAGGGAAAACTCAATACCCATGATAATCGAGAAAAATCTTCCGGATTTCAACGACCATAGAAGAAATGTATTATAAAAATCAACTTACAAATTGGATAATAACGACACACTAATCTAACCGATTTATTCCTATCTTGTGATCCCTATCAATGAACTCATTGGATTTGCCTACGGCAACGAAACCAGACGTCTTTCGGTCTTTACGTCAATCTTTTCTCTCAAACCACTTGAATTGTCAAACTCACTGGATCCCAATGTTCACGCTATCAACGTCGCTACGAAGGTTAACCGACGGGAAAAGAGAAAGCAAAATGAGAAGAGAACACTTTATCAATGGCGCACAATTATTGGAGAGAAGTGTTCTTAAAAATGGAACACAAAACAAATGGATATTCAAGTGAAAGGGCTCCTCAAAAGTCTGCCAAACTCCCTCGGGTTAAAGAGCTAATTCCTTAGTATATAGAAGTCTCCAGAAATATTCAAAATCAAAGAAGTTGTTAGACACACGAGCCCCACAACGCTCAAGAGCATATTGAGCCCTCGGCGGGCGCTGGCTAGGGTTCGGGGCAAAGTGTGACGGAACTGATTTTTTTTTTTTTTTTTGTATTCCGTCGACGACCTCCCGGAGCTGACGCCGAGATTTCGGTGATCCGGTCCGGGCCGATCGTATCATCAAAATTACAGGATCATAGATGACATCTAGGTTTCATACATATTAGTCGTCAACATAACATAAAGCGAAATCTAATACTCTGAGGAATATTCATATTCATAAAAGCTCATTCCTTAATACATAAGGTAATAAACACCTCATCACAAAAGTTAGTGGAATCCAACACTTAATTACATAATCTACTTCCTCATGACGGTGGTCCCAAAAGTTTACTTTTGACCCCTTACAACTTCTTTAAACCTAATCACTCCGTCTCGCCAGGCAAAAGTTTTAAGCTTCCATCTGAGGGAAAAAATAGAAAATAGTGAGCTGAAACTCAACAAGGTACATGCAGATTTTTTATAATATGTTCGTGATGTCAACAGTTACAGATGTACATATCAAATATCATTTAATCATAATCATGCATGAATGGAATCACATAGCATAAATAACAAAAATGACGATCAGAAAGCTGGAGCACATATCATTTGAACAGGACTAGTCACACTTATATTCTCTTTTTACTTATTACTTAACTGATGGAGGGTTTTAATCGAGGACAGATTGTGCACATCTCCTCACAATTACGGCAATGCCTCCTTGTACTAAGCCCCGAGGACGGCTCTCACTTTCTTCTTGTACAAAACCCCGAGGACGGCTCTCACTTCCTCCTTGTACAAAGCCCCGAGGATGGCTCTCACTTCCCCCTTGTATAAAGTTTCGAGGACGGCTCCCACTTTTGCCATGTATAAAGCCCCGATGACGGCTCTTACGTTACCCTCGATTATCACCAGAAGGTTCTGAGGCATTGCCAAAGTTCCTTGGCTCCCAAAGGTTAAGATCTGAACTTACTTATCATATCACAAAATTGGTTCTTTTTCTCAGAAGCCGGAGCCGGAGTTCTTTTTCTTTCTACCGGAGTTCTTTTTTCTTTCTGTCGGAGTGCTTTTTCTTTCTTAAAAGTCAGAGTCTTTTTTTTTTCTTAAAAGCCGGAGTCCTTTTCTTTTCTTAAAAGCCAAAGTCATTTTTCTTTCTCAAAAGCCAGAGTTCTTTTTCTTTCTTAAAATCCGGAGTCCAATTTCTTTTCTTAAAAGTCGGAGTTCTTTTTCTTTCTTAAAAGCCGAAGTTCTTTTTTATTCTTAAAATTCGGAGTTCTTTTTCATTCTTAAAAGTCGGAGTTCTTTTTCTTTCTTAAAATTCGGAGTGCTTTTCGGACGGAGTACTATTTGGACGGAGTGCTTTTGGACGGAGTGTCTTTCACTCAATGGCTGGAATGCTTTTTTTTCACTTGAAGGGACGGAGTGCCTTTTTCACTCAAAAGACGGAGTCCTTTTCTCTTAAAGGGCGTAGTGCTTTTCACAAAAAGGATGGAGTTCTTTTCTTAAAAGATTGAGTACTTTTCTCAAAAGTCAGAGCTTATTAAAAATCAGAGTTCATTTTTCTCAAGGGATGGAGTTCATTAACAGCAGAGCTCATTTTTATTAAAGGATGAAGTTCATTAAAAGCCGGAGTTCATTTTCCTCAAAGGACGGAGTTCATTAAAAGTCGGAGTTCATTTTCCTCAAAGGACGGAGTTCATTAAAAGCCGGAGTTCATTTTCCTCAAAGGACGGAGTTCATCAAAAGCCGGAGTTCATTTTCCTCAAAGGACGGAGTTCATTAAAAGCCGCAGTCTCATAAATCCGGAGTATTTTTATTAAAAAAAATCAGAGTTCAAAAGCCGGAGTTCATTTTCCTCAAAGGACGGAGTTCATTACAAAGCCGAAGTTCTTTAAAAGGCCAAAGTTTCATAATTTTGGAATATAGTCCACTGAAGGGCGGAGCACTTTTCACTACGGAAAAACCGAACTGATTTTTATCAAGGAAAAACCGAACTTGATTTTGTTAAGGGAAAACAGAACTTCTTTCCAGCAAGAGATTCTTCTTCAATCAGTGATCAGAACAAACATATATCATAACATATACTCATCAAGAATCAGACGTACTTGAAAGGAAACATGCATATCATGATCTTAAAAGTAGGGGGGAAATGGTGTACACTTGCCTGATTATTGCTCATTCACCTTCACTGATGAGAGTTATCTTCCTCCTTTTTCCTCCTTACTGTTCTTCTTGCCCTTTGCTCATGCCAATATCCTCTATAGAAGCTGAGTATTTATAGAGGAAGGGTTAGGTGGAGCAGTTGGGGTAAGTCACCTACCCCATACTTCTTCTCAGACGGCCAACGAGGTAATTCACCTACTCCATTTAGTTAGAGTTTGGTTGGGTCCCAACTAATTAGTAAGTAGGTCCTTTGTCTTTTAGTTGCGCACTTATTTTACTCCTAGTCAGTTCTGCCATTTTATTCCAGATGGATCAATATTATTCCTTTGGTCAATGTTCACTTTCGGCCGGTCAACATTTTTTTGAAAATTTTGTCTTTAAGCCACTCCGTTCCTCCGGAGTGCATTTATCACATTTTAAAATTTTCTTTTGGGATCTCACAGATAGGGAGGCAGAATATTTAAATTTGATGGGGCGCATGACTAAGCTGATGGAATCTATGGTGCAACATAACTTAGCACCAACCCTAGCCCTTGTTCCTACCCCAGCAAAATCGAGGGCATTAGCCTATGACCGATTCATTAACAAACGGGTGTTCAAGTTGATCGAGGATCCAAACCCGATAAAGGCAGGCATCTGGATTCAAAGACTTAAAAAGGTATTTTCAGTTATTCGATATCCCGGGGAGCATAAAGTTCTATTTTGCTCTTATCAGTTAAAAGGCAAAGCCGATCATTGGTGGGAAATAGATAAGTGAGTTTTGGAAGTGCCCGAGAATGAAATCACTTGGAGCATGTTCGAAGAAGTCTTCATAGAAAAATATTTTCCCACCAGTCTCCAAGAATAGAAGGAGGAGGAGTTTATTTACTTAAGGCAAGGGAATTGCATAGTGGTATAGTACGATACAAAATTACCGAGCTGTCCCGTTATACCCTTTATATGATGGAGGAGGAAATAGGGAAAGTAAGGAAATTCCAACAGGGATTGTAGGATGACATCAGAAAGAAACTGGCAACAATAAAGTTGTGAACCTATGGGGAGGTGCTACATCGACGACTTATATTCGAGAAGGAGCTGAAAAAATAAGAATTTTTCAAGGAAAGTTCCAATCGGGGAGACCCGAGTGTAGGATTGAGCTCAAGAACCGAAGGACCCGCTAAGAAAGTCGAAGTCATAGATAAGGGAAAAAGCAGCGTTGTCGTGGGACTAGTGCCACATCCGCAACCAGCAAAACCCATATGCCCACATTGCGGGAAGTAGCACTCGGCAAGGCATTGTTATAAAGCAACATGAGCTTTCTTTAATTGTGGACATTAGGGCCATATGATAAAAAAATATTCTCTTCCTAAGCCAGAGACAAACAAACCAATTATTCAGGCTAAAGTTTTTGCGGTGACAATCCAGGTGGTAGAAGCAACTCCCAAGGTTGTGGAAGGTACTATCTCTATTTGTGATGTTCCAGCACATGTATTGTTTAACTTAGGGTCTATGCATTCCTTTGTTTCTTGTAAATTTGTATGCCATTTAAAATCATCACTGAGGATTCTTGATTTCTTTTTACTCATATCGACACCTATGAGTTCATTTATGAAGAGGACATTATGTACCCAAGATGTATAAATCGGGTTAATGGGCTACAGTTGATCGTAGATCTGATTTTGCTTGATATGGATAACTTTGATATTATATTAGGCATATATTGGTTAATGAATAATCGTGCCAGTATTAACAGTTTTCATAAACAAGTTCACTTTGCTATTCTGGGATATGAGACATTTCACATTCAAGGAGAAAAGTGCAAGAAGATGCCCTGTCTAATTTTGGCTCTACATGCTTGACATTTGATTCAAAATGGATGTCAAGCCTAATTAGTTTACACCAGCACCATTGGGAGCCATGATGTACTAGCAAATGACATACCAATGGTGTGTGAATTTGGGGATGTTTTCTTAAAAGTATTGTTTGGCTTACCACCACACCAAAAAATTGAATTTGAAATTGAGCTTGTACCAGGATCAGGTCCTATTTTGAAGGCATCGTATAGAATGGTGCCCGCAGAATTAAAGAAACTCAAATAACAATTATAGGAGTTATTATAGAAAGGTTTTATTAGACCCAATGTGTCTCCTTAGGGCGTACTAGTATTATTTGTGAAGAATAAAGATGAAACTTTGCAACTATATATTGATTATCATGAGTTAAATAAGATCACAATCAAGAACAAATATCCGTTGCCACGAATCGATGACCTAGTGGACCAGTTGCAAGGAACTCAAGTATTTATTGATGACATTCTAATCTATTCAAAGAGTTATGAAGAGTACAAGGTGTATTTAAGAATTGTGTTTCAAACTCTTCAGAAGAAGAAATTATTTACAAAATTGAAGAAATACGTATTCTGACTCGAGAAAGTAGTGTTTTTGGGGCATGTAATCTCAAATGGAGGGATTACGGTTGATTTAAAAAGGGTCGAAGCCGTTTCTAGTTGGAGTTGACCTACGATGGTGATCAAAATTTGAAGTTTCCTAGGCATGGTCGGTTATTATCAAAGGTTCATGAAAAATTTTTCAAAATTATTATGCCTTTGACCCAACTGATAAAAAAGGAGGCCAAATTTGATTGGATGATGGAATATGAACGGAGTTTCCCAGAATTAAAGGATCGATTAATAATCATTCCAATTTTGACCATTCCTGAAGGGTCTGGTGGATTTGTGGTTTATTATGACACATGTAAGACCAGACTAGGTTGTGTTTTAATGCAGCATGAAAAGGTTGTTGCCTATGGGTCCAGACAATTGAAAGTTTATGAAAAGAACTATTCGACCCATGATCTGGAATTGGCTGTCGTGGTCTTTGCACTGAAAATCTGGCAACATTATTTATATGGGGAGAAATTCTTAATATATTCGACCACAAAAGTCTCAAATATTTATTTTTACAGAAAGAGCTAAATATGATGTAGAGGAGATGGATCAATTTTCTGAAGGACTTTGAATGTGAGATTCAGTATCAACCTGAGAAAGCTAACGTAATAACACATGCCTTGAGTCGCTGGACGAGTTTCATGGAGAGACAACATATTAAGGAAATGAAAATCCTAGAAAGTATGAAACAATGCAATATCCAGTGATATGCTCAGGGTAACTGGATGATGTTAGCATATCTTCAAGTTTAACCAAAAATACAAAAGAAGATTAAGGAGAACAAGTGAACAATCCATTTCTTATGAATATTATTGGGGATCTAAATCGAGATTTCAGAGTTGATTTTAATATTCGCACTGATGGAGTCATGAGATTTCAAGACAAATTATGCGTACCTGCCGATAAAGAGCTAAAGGAAGAAATTATGAAAGAAACTCATCGCTCTAGGTATATTATTCATCCTAGAACCAACAAAATATACTAAGACCTGAGAAAGACGTTCTGGTGGATAAATATGAGAAAATAATTATGGCATTTGTGGGAAGGTATCTTATTTGCTAGCAATTAAAGGCTGAGAAGAAGAAGCTATGTGGCTTATTACAACGACTATCAATTCCAAGTTGAAAATGGGAGGATATCATGATGAATTTCGTGATGGGTTTGCCAATGACCCCAAGAAATTATGATGCTATCTAGGTCATTGTTAGTCGGCTGACAAAATAAGCACATTTCTTAGCTATTCGGATGATTTACTCCTGCGATCGGTTAGCATAATTATATATCCTTGAAATTGTCAGACTCCGCGAGGTGCCTACATCAATTGTGTCCAATCGAGATCCTAGATTCATTTCCAAATTTTGGGAGAGCTTACATCGAGAATTAGAGATGATCTAAAATTTAGTATGGCATATCACCCACAAACAGAAGGACAATCAGAGTGTACCATCCAAATCTTGGAATTTCTTCAAATTTTGAGAATGAATTTTTTGTAAGGTGGTAAGATTGTAAGGATTGAAATTCCGTAAGTATATTTATTACGATAATTATGTTATGAACTTAAAAATTTAAAATTAACCCCGAGACGTAGTAACTGATTTAATATCAGCAATATACCTAGGTAGCAAGAAAATATATAACTCCAAATAAACTAGTATGGATGCACAACCCTGAGAGGCACAAATCAGCTTGCCACACTTATGCACAGCTCATTTGGACAAATTTAGGAGAATGGAACAGT
>JAOVVI020006143.1:0-15853 GCA_028571085.2 Nepenthes alata | reverse complement strand
GGATCTTTATTATTATTGCTTTTCGTTTTATATATATTGCATGATTGTTAGTCTCGTAGCATCTAGAAATAAATATCTTTTACGTGTATTGGATATTTAATATTATTAATTGTTGCTTCCGCTATACTTGTTACGGGGTCGAAACACGTAAGCACCGGAAACGTGCTTTTTCACAGCTGCCTTTCCTTATCCCAATGTGTGATCAAGTTTCTTAGTTTTACTCGAGCATTATTTTATATGAGTTTTCTTATTTTCAATATCTGTTTCAAGGGTGATAATTTTTTCATGTAAAAACTTCTTTAAATTCTCAAATTCTTTATATTTGCTACTAGCGAGGTCTAATTTGGTTATCATAGCCATTTTTTCTTTTTCGGATTGAAACAATTTGTGATTGAATGACTTGTTTGTTCTCTTAACTTTTATGCACTCCCAAATAGCATGTTGTAAGCCTATTAAAGGTCTTCAAATTCATTATCAAGTTCATCTTGAGAGGATTTGGAATGTTCAAGTTGCTCGATAACATTTTTATCATAACTAATGATAGAAAATTTAAATGCCATATAGTTGATCTCATCTTCTAATGAAGATTTGTCATTATTGTTCTCCTCTCATCTTTATCATCAGTTAGTGTAGTGTTCATAACTTTTCCTTTTAATCTTTTAAAATTTGGACACTCAATTCGAATATGCACAGCAATGACATTCATGACACTGAATTTTTTGAGTTTTACAATTTTAATCCTTTTAATCTTTTAATAGGATTTTCATGACGCTCAATTCCTTTTAATCTTTTAAAATTTTTTATTTTTTGAGTTTTATCATATCTTTTATATTTCTTTCCAATATATTGTGGGGTTGGATTTTCTTTGGTGGTAAAAGTTCTTTGTTATTCTTAATGATCTTTTTGAAATTTTTTACAAGCAAAGCAAAATCTTCATCACCAAGCAATTCTTCATCAAAATCATGATCTATTTTTTCCTTGACGGATTTCAAGGTGATCGATTTATTTTTCTTTGATTGAGGCAATGTGTATTAATAGGTTTGTAACAACACAATAAGTTTTTCAATTTTTACTTTGTCAAGGTCTTCGCTTTCCTCTATGGCTTGACCTTGGTCTAAATTGCTTCAGAAGAGATCTCATAACTTTATGAATGATGCGATTTTTAGGAATTCCTTCACCAAGATTGAATATTGAATTTATAATGTCATTTATTTTGGTGTAGAATTCATCAAATGTCCCTTTTTCTTTCATTCTAATCTCTTCAAATTTTATAGTTAACATTTATAATTTTGAATTTTTCATCATTTTAGTTCCTTCATGGGTTATTTCAAGAACCTCACATGTTTCTTTTGATATTTCACACACGGATATATGCTTGAACTCCTCTAGGGAAGCCACCATAAAAATAACATGCAACCTTTTATTATTCCAATTGCACACATCTAATTCCTCTTTGGTCTATAATGATAGAACTTTAGTTTCATTATTGGTTGTCCTCCTAGACAGTGTCCACCTTGATTGAATACTACCTTCCACCCATTCATCTATGAATTTTAGGAACACTATCATATGGACCTTCCAATATGTGTAATTACTCCCATCAAAATAGAAAAAAATGAATAGGAACTGAATAGAATGCATCTAAGTAACGGTCAAGGACCAAGGTATGCCTTTGATACCAAATGAAAAGGCTTGGAAGTCTATAATCTCGATTAATTTAGACATTGTAAACTCATAAAATCAAAATAAACTCAAATATACAATGCACGCAAAGTATATTCTATACTAGATATAAACCGAAATAAGTATTCACAGTTAATTGCAACACCAAAATAAACCTGAACACTAAGAAAATTGACACGCAAATTTGGTTATGAAGGAAAACCTCGATAACTGATAGTCATTAAATAAAAACCTTCAAACTTTTACAGCCAATGAAAGCAATATATTCAAATATTTAACTTACAACTCGAGTGGTATAGGCATACTAAATCTTAACTGACTTTCTCCCGACTTGTGATATCTACCAAATAATTTCTTGGATTTACTTGTAGCTGCAGAACTAAGCACATTTCGGTCTTCTTGCTAACTATTGGATCTCAATATCCACGCCACCGACTTTCCAAACAAGGGCTTATAGGCTGGAATGAGTGTGTGAAATAATGGAGAAAAGTAGGAAAATAAAACATTGGCAACTAATCTCAAGAGAAAGGATTTTGGTTTTCCCAATCAAAATATGGCTATTCAATTTATATCAAAGAGAGCTTTGAGGTTGCAACTTTTATGCACTTTTGTTTTTTTTTGTGCCAATTAATGAATTAAAGTGATGCATTTATAGAGAAGGCTAGAAGTTTGGTAGCAAAAACATGCGGTCTTTTGGATAATAGCATCCCAACGCACGTGCATTACTTCAGACATAGAAACTTTAGTAAGAGGGCCACACCCCAGCGCATACGCTCTACTCAAGTACATATCAAGCGTAGGCATTCTGGATAAACTGCATTCATGCTCCACTCAAGTGTACCTCAGGTGTGAGCATTCTAGATAAACAGCAATCATACTTCATTCCGAAGCATCTTAGGCGTGCACATTCTGGGCAAACTGCATTCACGTGTCGTTCGGGCGCATTGTGGGCTCGGGTATTCTAATCAAAATACACTCATAAGCGGATTAGGCTTAGATATTGAGAAATAGCATATTTATGAATCACGGGCGTGTATCTAACGTGGATCTTCACTGATACTTGATAATTTATCAAAATACTTGTTTACTTAGTTACGGAATTTGCTAATACGAAATAGTCCTAACAGGCAAACAATTTTCTTTAGAAGAATGCTTCACGAGTTATCGGTAATGAATGACAAAACTGAAACCTGTAGCTAAAAGAAGAAAAAAATAAACCTTATTCCTGGATGTACTGCAACAATCTGGGGGGTCTGCTAGTGCCAGTTGTATTTGGTTGGCATGCTTCTCCTTTGATTCCAATGTAGGACCAAATCTAGCCCCTATGCCAACGTACTCAATGTCTTCTTTTCCATCAACCCAAGTTGGCAATTTCACCTTTTGAACAAGGAATTATGAAGCTTTGTTAGTACAAGATATATTACAAAAGACAAAGCATATCCCCCTGCAACCATGACTTTGAACCAAAAAAGAGTAGTACCATGGATTAAAATATCAGTATTGATATCAACCATATCTATGTCAATATTTTTCATTTTGGGTGAGACGTACCCATACCGGACATCACAGATAAAAAATATTATCATGACCATATCAAATAGTGATTTACGTACTGAAAATAGACCTTTTTCCAATATCCACATATTTGAAGTATTTTAAACAATTATATCAAAATTGAACTCAACACTTAACAATCTTCTAGCTAATCAAAAAATATTCAAAATATGTGAACGAAGACTTCCAATGAACAAATAAAGCAAAAACAAATGGCCGATATATATTGGCCCATTTGTCTCCATCAATAATTTTTAGAATTTGGACCTCCTCACATCGATACATATTGACTGATACAAAATTTTGGACAATATTTTGATTCATAATCTTTGGCATGATCATATCCCAATTCCAAATGCAATCCAAATTCTAGAAATTTCACTCTAGTTAACCGACAAATAAGCAACCTAGGCCCACGACACCCAAAATCCACCTTCCCCCCTCCCCCAAAAAAAGCAATACATTTCCAACTTCGGCTTTCGAAAATTTTGTTCAAATTCATTAATCAATCAGCCTTTTTAATTTTCAAGGACGGTCAGATCTGGAAAACGAGAAGGCTAATAAAATTCTTCAACAGGAAAGAAACCATTAGATACAAAGCTACCAGTACCCAAGAGAGCACATCAAACCAATAGTCACGTACTGTAGCAAAAATCGAAAGAGTTCATGCTGAAATACATAATAATTCCGCATCAAGAAGCTAATCTCAAGTTAAGAATAAAAAATCAACAATAATCCAGCTTCTATAAACTGAAGAATAGATTAAATACCATTTTCGTAGTGGAATACCTTAAACTCCAGGGATAAAAGAAAACATTACTTAAAATTAAAAAAAAAAAAAAACCAATCTTTCCGCCACTAGTCACTTACCACATCGAAGAAGCACACAAACAGACAGAAGAACACTTATTGAATCGAATTAAGTCAAGCTTAATAAAATAACATGAACCCAAATGAAAACAAGCTGAACAGGCAAAATCAACAGTATAGAAATTGCAGAGCTGAGAAAACGAGAGAAAGACATAGAGAGTCACGATTAGGGAGGAAATACTGAAGGAATTCAGGCATTTTACCAGCACAAAATTGTTCTGACAACCAGGCCTTTTGGGAGCTTCGTCGTCCTCATGAACTATGTCGCCGCCATACGCCGGAAAACAACAAAACCCAAAAACAATAACAACAAAAACACTGAAAACACTTCCCGGCTTCATCAATCCTCCTCTCCAAACACACGCACCCTTCCTAGGGTTTTTATTCTAAAGTTCTTTATGCTTATCAAACACAACACTGAGAACCAACCAAGCACAAGCATAGAGTATGGACGAGAGAGAGAGAGAGAGAGAGAGACAGTGGGAAGGGCAATATGGCATACGGAGTGTCGTAGCCTTTTGAGCTGGACTGTCATGAAAGTTTTAACCGCTTGTCTATCTGATGAACAATTTCTATAATGTGGTTAAGGGGATCAAATCCGTTTCCGATGCGTGTAATTCACGGACCAATAGGAGAACAGGATTGTGGGAGTGGTGCCGTTCGCAGTTTACGTGTTGAGCACCGCAGAGAGGGAAGAGAGTGAGCTGGGGTTTCGGGAGTCGGTGTTTGCTC
Source organism: Nepenthes alata (assembly GCA_028571085.2). Lineage (NCBI taxonomy): Eukaryota > Viridiplantae > Streptophyta > Magnoliopsida > Caryophyllales > Nepenthaceae > Nepenthes > Nepenthes alata. The sequence continues at coordinate 11,014 of JAOVVI020006143.1, read as the reverse complement.
AATAATTACCGGAGGGCCATTGAGCAGTTGAATTAAGCTTTTCCGTATATGCCGTACAGATGATCCGGCGGACTAAATTAATCGGCCTTTAATGCTTTCTTATCTGAAAACACAGTCAGGTCAACGGGACCTTGAAATCATGAAACGGCGACGTTTTCCGGAGAAGACAACGATCCTAGTTAAATTTATCTTTATAATAATAATAATACCATTACTATCCATTTAATCCCTTATAATTATTTTATAATTCCTTATGCGTTCTGAATTTAAATTTTAAACTGTTTCAGATCAAATTGTCTGTCAAATTTTAATTTTTATCGACTGAATTTTGGATCTTGAACACCATAACTTAAAATAAGATGTCAGATGATAGTGGGATTCGATCTCATCAAAAATACTACGACGCTCAAGTCAATATAAAGCCTTCTGAGATAAGAAGTTAAAATACAATGAATGTAAAGATGGATACTTGGAGTGTGTTTAAGAATATTGGTAGGAGATGTACTCGTGCAGAGAGTGACTTGGATTATCGGAGCTTATGAGAACCGATTTCTTCCGGTACTTAACCCGCAGAGGATTAGTTGGAGAGAGAAAAGGAGCGAGTGTTGAAAAGTTTGAGAGCGTAGAGAGCTTCTATAAGTTTAGTAGGAAAGAGAAAGCGTGTTTATAAAGTGAGTTTCCATAGTCTTTTATAGCCATGGTCATTGGCTACCTTCCTTACATAGTGAAGGATGCTGCTTTATGTCGGGGATCGTTGCCTTTCTTGTGTGGGGGTGAGCTCCATTCTCGGCTATAACGGTCAGGAAGGTGGATCACTTTCCTTCTGCGCATGATAACCATTATGGTTTCTCTTGTGAATCGCATGCGAATTCGTTCGCCTTCCTCCCAGGATGCGCTCCGATTCTGAGAAGTTGCCGTTATGGTAAATGTTGCATGCCTTGGAGATGCGGAGAATAAGGGTAGATGACCGTTGAGACATAAAAAGGGATGCGCGGGCCACTTTAGACATAAGTTGCGTTTATCCTGGGTCGCTGCCGGTCTCCTTGTCACTTCTCCAGTCAACGGTAGCGTTAACCGTCCTAGGTAAGAATGGGCCGCTGTTAGTTTTGTGCTTTTTTTCCTTTGTAGGCCGACCTACTATTAGTGTCCCCATCACTAGCCCCTATGATGGTGGCCTAGGACTCTGACATCCGATATGTTTACGATGGGATGCATCTAACTGTATAACTTGTAATAGAAAGTTTAATGAGAGAACTTGCAGTTATCTTTGGTCTTTATCTCTTATTTTCGTGCATGCTTTTTATTTTTTTCTCTAGGTCTATTGATCGTGTTGCTTGCATCTGTTGACCGTTGACCGCAACATCAGGATTCAGAGAACTAAACTGGAGCGAACGTTGATCGAATTCGTTGACTGCAACATTAGAATTCGAAGAACTAAGTTGAAGAGAGCGTTGACCGAATTTGTTGATCGCAACATCAGAATTTGGAGAATTGAGTTGAGAAGAATTTTGATCGGATTCATTGACCGCAACGTCAGAATCCGGAGAATTGAGTTGGGAAGAATGTTGACCAGATTCATTGATTGTTGCACTTGAATCGGGAAAATGGTGTGGGTTGAGGTCGACGCCTTGCTTCGTTATGCCGCCGGACAAGCAATCGAAAGGTTTGTAGGATTGTTTCTGCGCTCTGAGTGTCCCGTTGTCCTCTACCACGTGTCGTCATGCAATGAATTTGTAATCCTTGTAATTAATTCGCTAAAGGATTCAATTTGATTGTGCCCTCTTCGAAATCGACACGTGTTTGTTATGATTGCCGCGCCTTTTTGACACGCTGCTTCACTTCAATGGCGGTAGGCTTATAAAAACAGCAAGTGACAGTTTAAACTTTCCACGCCTTTCTTCCCAAGAAAAATTCTAAGTCTTCGTCTCTTTCCCTACATTTCTTCTATGGCTCCTTCTGTTTCTAAGATTATATCAGTCGTTTCTACTCACGAAGTGAGGGAGCCGTACATTGAATTTAATATCCCATCACACATTGTATTCTTGATGCCTGGCAAGCAGATACGGCTTGATCTCCTCTTGCCGGGCACATTATTGTGTACAAGGCTCATCTACGAAGTGGGCTTTGCCTCCCAGTTCCCGAGGAGCTGCTCCGCACCCTCACAGCGTTTGGTGTTTCTAATGCACGGCTCCACACAAATGTCGTGTGAGATCTTTATTCATTGTGTATTTTTTTCTGCTACCATTCACGATTGCTAACGATTAAGGCCATCAGACTCATGATTCGGTTCACCTAGAGTGGGAATCGGATCTCCCTATCTCCATGGGAGCTTCGTATCAACAATGCTATTTACGAGTCGGCCAAGAATTGGAAAGACTGATTCTTCTTTGTTCGTATTGCTCATTGTTGGCCCTTATCCTAGGATTGGGTAAGGTTCCTAACGATTTTACCAGGAGGCCCACCAAGAAAGAGGTGGAGGCAATGGAGCCACTGCTATAGTTGGTGAGTGGACATCTCTCCGAATTCAGTAGGGATCACCTGGGGTTTAGGGCGGAGGCCAAGAGAGCTCATTGGGGTCCTCACTCACCTATGCAAAAGTTCAAGGCTCCATCGATGACTCCGCAACCCAAGAGGAAGGTTGTCGCTCTCACGATCGGTGATTCCCCTAGCAGCCCTAGGAAGAAGAGAGTTGTGCCAGCAGAGCCATCTTCCTCGTTTTCTACAGAGTCAGACTATCGAATGGGCAAGTGACTTGCAGGAGTCGAAGAGTGCTTCGGGATTGAGATTTTTGTGGCTGACTTTGGAGCCATCGAGAGAGCCGTCACAAGAGGCGTTGTTGCTGAGCCATCGCTACCAGGAGACTTGACAGTACGAGCCGTGCCAATGGAGTTGTTGCTTGAAGCCGCCGGATTGGAGCCAATCGCTGAGCTGCATGCGGAGCCGAAGGAGTTACTTGCCAGAAAATTTACTGAAACGGCTGATATCATTGTGGAGTTGGCACAAGAAATCATCGCTCTAAGTCTCCTGACTGTCCTACCGAAGGAGTCTGTTAGTGAGGCTACAGCGGAGCAGACTTAGGAGGCTACCACTCCAAATCTCCCACCACGAGGCCCTGGGTCGCAGGGCCCATTAGCAAGGGGGAAACAAAAAATTTTTCCGGTAATTTCTTTTAAGTTCGTTCTTTCCTTCTTGTTCCATCGTTGTTGCCTAACTTTTTTATTTTTTTCACTGGAAAAGAAATTTTTTGGCATAGTAGTGAAAGGACTACACCAACGAGAGGCGGTGATTGAAGATAGGGAGAAAGAGATTCTCCAACTAGGGGAGCAGTTGAGTGCTCGGGTTCGAAAGCACCACGAGGAGAAGGCCGCCCTCCAATTAGAGCTGTCTGAGCTGAGGGCACAGTCAGTGAGACTGGAAGAGAGGGCTGCTCGGGTGGAGGGGCTCACAAATGAGCTTCGGGTGAAAATAGTCTCGTTAGAGAATGAGCTATCTACCCGTCTATACCCCAAAGAGGTCACCCAGTTACTGTAGGCCAGGCTCTGAGAAGGCATCAGCATCTATCGCTGGATTGTCGAGATTGTGGATCGTATTTTTCCAATTGGTGTCCCCAACCCCTTGAACCATGGCGCGTAGCAGCGTGAGGACCTGATTGACTTTTCTTTTTGTTAATAAAGAACTGGTTCTGTTGACATGCCCATGATCGCTCATGGGCTGCTTGGATGACCAACGTTTGATTCGACTGTTCATGGGCAACTTGGATCACTAATGTTTGATTCGACTACTCACGGGCCAGTTAGATGACCAATGTTTGATTCGACCGTTCACAGGCCGCTTGAATGACTAAGGTTTAAGTTGGTCGCTGATGAACCACTTGAATAACAAAGGTTTGATTGCGAGCGAGTGAAAACTTTCTAGACTTACAGACAGTATAGGTCGTTTATTTTCATGCAACCTGCACAGAAGCATTTATATGGAAACAAAAAGAAAGCAAAGTTACAGAGAACATATAGATGAAAAGGGGAAAGAACGCATTTTATTAATCAACAATGTATATTACAAACACGCCTTAAATCACACGGATGACCTACCTGGGTTTTCATTGGTAGTAGCGCTTTAGGTGGGTTGCGTTCTACGTCCATGAGACCAACTTCCTGTTTTAGATTTGGACCTTATATGCTCTATTTTGCAGAACTGTTGAGACCAGAAACGAGCCTTCCCAATTCGAAAAAAGCTTGTTCTGATTGGCTATTCTACCCGTAGCCTCTATGCTTCAATATACCAGGTCTCCAATTTCGAATTGTCGTGCTTTTACTTTCTTGTTATAATTACGAGCGATTTGTTGTTGGTAGGCGGTTGTATATATTCCTCTAACAAATCTTAGTGTTTTCTGATCTTTTGGGAGTTGACAAGTGGATCAAAGGCTTCGACTCTGAGACTCGAGAATCCGATCTCAATTGGTATTACAATCTCAGTCCCATTGCAGAGATTGAAGGATGTCTCACGATTTGGTTCCTTGGGAATCATCCGATATGACCATAGCACAAATGGCAGTTCATCGACCCAGAAGCCCCTTGTGTCATCTAGTTTGGTCTTTTGACCATGAAAAGCGTACGATTGGTGACTTCCACCTGTTCGGGGTATGCTATCGAAATGTAGACCAATCTAATACCCGAACTGATACAATACTTGGTGAAATACTTTTTCAAAAATTAGGTTCCATTGCCAATCACGATGACCTTGGGAATGCCAAATCTTCTTACTATACTCTGGCGGACAAATTTTAAGGCATTGTGCTCAATGATCTTGGCCAGTGGGGTGGCATCAACCCAATAAGTGAAGTAGTTTATGTTCGCAACAATGAATTTCCTCTATCGAGCTGCGATGAAAAATGGGTCGCAAATATTGAGTCCCTATTGCGCAAAAGGCCAAGGTGTTTGAAGGGATCTTGGTTCCACGGGTGGCTTGTGGTGGAGGTTGCCAAGGAGTTGGCAATTCTCACACTTATTCACAAACTCTAGGGATCCTTTTTCATAATTAGCGAGTAATATTCCTAACGCATGACTTTGAACGCAAGGTTTTTGCTGTCAATGTGTGATCTACATATTTTGAGATGGATTTAGCTTAAGACATAGTCGGCCTCCTCAAGGGAGGTACGGAGTCAAGTATCCTCTACAATATTGCTTTTTGTCGATTATAGTGTACAAACCGGTCATATTTTTGACCTTCTTAGCCTCGTCTGTGCTCTCCGATAGTGTGCCGTCCTCCAAATACTTTCAGTATGGCGTCGTCTAGTTTTTACTGTCTGAGGCTTGCATCGCCTCCTATTCCTCTATGCTAGGAATGCCCAAAATGTCCAGCATGTCCTTTGAGAACTGTTCTGGATTTTCGGCCGCCACCGCTCTCGCTTGCCGATCGGCTTTTCAGTTTTCAGTCCTGGGAACGTGGAGTAGGTTTAGCCTATCAAATCTCTAAATCTTATCATTTTCCTTAACCAGATACTTAGTCAGGAGAGCGTTGCACACCTCAAAACTCCCGTTGATTTGATTGACGATTAACTCTGAGTCACTGTAGACGGTCAGACACTTAGCGGAGGACTCTTTGGTTAGTTAAAATCATGCTAATAAGGCTTCGTACTCTGCAATATTATTTGTGGCCGAAAAATCAAGCTTCAGGGAGTATTTGACCTCAAACCAATTTGGGGTCCTTAGGACCACTCCGGTACTGCTGTCTAAGTTGGTAGACAAACTGTCTATGTTGAGGACCCATTCTGACTCTTTTGGGTGGTAATCTGTGTCCTCAGTGGGGTACTCATCGACAGTCGGGGTCGTGGTCTCACTGATGAAATCGGCTAGGGCCTGCCCCTTGATTGCTGGCCTAGGCTAGAATTCGATATCAAATTCTCCCAAGTCGATGGCCCACTTAATCAGTCATCCAAAAATATCAGCGGCTAGTTGGTCAAGTCGACCACACAATGAGCCTCGAAATAGAGTCTCAATTTTTGGGCTAATAAGATGAGTACCAAAGCGAGCTTTTCAGCGTATGGATAACATGTTTTTGCGCCGGTTAATATTTTTCTCACATAGTAGACTGGCCGTTGTGCGTCAGAATCTTGGCATATAATAATAAAGTTAAGAGCCACCTCTAATACTGCTAGGTGAGGTGCAACTCTTCTCCGTATTTTGGTGACATTAGCAACGACAGACTGGAAAAGTACTGCTTTAGTTCATCGAAGGTGGCTTGGCACCTGCCGTCCACTAAAAACCATTTGTCTTCGTCCCCCTCAGAGCCTTGAAGAAAGGCTGATACTTGTCTTACAATTTTACCAAAAAGCGGGACAGTGCCGCCAATCTTCTGGTCAGCCTCTCGACCTCCTTGACACTTCATAGCATATACATATCCATGAGTGCATTGATCTTCTTTGGGTTTATTTCGATCTCTCACTGAGGGACGATGAAACCCAAGAATTTTCCTGAGGACACTCCAAAGACACATTTCGATAGATTCAACTTCATCTGGTGTGCGCGAAGTACCTCAAAAAATTTAGCCATATTACGAATATGGTCGCTAGTAGTTATACTCTTGATGAGCATGTCGTCTACGTATACCTCCATATCGGGGTCTATCTGCTTCTCGAACATTATATTCACAAATCCTTGGTAAGTAGTGCCTGCATTCTTTAGACAGAATGGTATGACCTTGTAGTAGTATACGCCTTGATTAGTCATAAACGAGGTGTGCTCCTCGTCCTCTGAAATTATCTTGATTTGGTTGTAGCCCGAGTACACGTTTAGAAACTTAGTAGCTCTTATCTTGAAGTGGAATCTACTAACAAGTCGATCATGGGTCAAGGGAAGCTATTCTTTGGATAAGCTTTGTTGACGTCGGTAAAGTCGACACACATTCGTCATTTTTTGCTACTTTTCTTGACCAAGACAATATTGGATAGCCAATTCGGGTATTGGACTTCCCTGTTGAATCTGGCTTCTAGCAACTTATTCACTTCTTCCCAGATAGCTATGAGCTTTTCAACGAAATGATTCCTCAATTTCTACCTGACGGGCTTGCAGTCGAGATCAAAATCCAACTTGTAAAAAATCATTCCGGCCAGTATCATTGGCATGTCAGCCGGTACCCACCCGAAGATATAAGCGTTCCGCCTCAAGAAGGCTATCAACTCATCACGTAGGGGTTCGAGGAGTGAGCCCCCTATTTGTACACACTTCTAGGTCCTCTAGATTCAATGGTACAAAATTAGTTGCTTCGTCGGATTGTGCTTGCTGTAGAGTTACTTCATCTCAATGGTCCAACTCTTTTGTGGGACCTTCACCGCCGCTTGGGGCTATTTGCGACATGTAGCATGTTCGTCTAATTATTTGGTCCCCCAACACTTTACCAATACAGCATACTGTTGAAAAATTTATTTTTAAGTATCGCATTGAGGTGACGGCTCCAAACACTGCTAAGCATGGCCGGCTTAGGATAGTGTTATATGCGGATGGCAGGTCAACAATTAGGAAGATGAATGTACGACTTGCCATCTTGGGGTACGTACCCAGGGTGACTTCCAAGTGTATTGTCCCTTGGATGGCTACTGGTTTGTTATCTAGACCATACAGTGGTTCTTCGATCGATTTTAGTTGATTCTATTTTAGCCTTAACTTAAAGAACACTTTCAGGTAAAATAAATTTCTTAAACTTCTATTATCAATAAAAAATTATTTTAGTTGGCAGTCAACAATATCATCTGAAAAAAACACAAATACAACCAGGGGATCGGTATGTAGGAACATTACATGCGTCATGGCATTGTCACTAAAACTAATGACATTTTTCTCCACCATGTGCTTCTTGCGCCCGACTTGCCTCTCCTGGTGATCTGTCCAGTGGGCTTTAGGAGACCTAGTGGTCACCATATTGACCACACCAGTCGCAACCCGATTTCGCGGTTGAGGCAGATTGATTCCTTCACCGCATGAGGCACCGAAACTTTGCCCAAGGTTTCTGAGGAACCTGATGAGATGACCCCTTCAAATCAGTTCCTTAATCTCCCGTTGGAGCGTCATGTATTTTTTCGTGGTGCGTCTTGGAGATCGATGAAAATTGTAATATTTCACTAGATTTCCACCCTTCGTGTTCTTAAGTATTTTTGGCCACTTAATGAACTTTTTTCTATGGATCTGTATGAGGACGTTGGCTCGTGTATCGTTCATTGGAGTTGGGTTGATGGGCCCGGTCATGAGTTGCCTCCTTCAAGGGTTGTCGCCGCCCCCATTCTTCATCTTTTTCTCAACTGAAAAATGCGAGGTTGGTCGTTCTTCTTTGAATGCTTTGCCTCATTGACCTTTTCTGTAACCACGTATGCTTTGGTAATGGCTTTCACTTTCCGAAAGGTCTATAAATTTTTATCGGTAAGGTACTTGAAGAAGTCACCCGACCCTAATTCAGATATGAAGCTGCCAAGCTTCATCTCTTCGATGAGCTTAGGGATTCTCCTAGCTTTCGCCGGGAACCACTCCAAGAATTTTCCTGGGTTCTCACCCTACTTCTACTTGACTTGGGTGAGGTGCCACAACAGTTTTTTTTCGTGACAATTGAAGGCATATTGGGCAAACAAGAGATCGGTGAGATTCTAAAAACTCTGGATCAAGTTTGAAGGAAGCTGATGGAACGATATTTGGGTGTTCCCCTTCAAGGTGAGGAGGAAATATCGTCACATTGTCGCCTCTTCCAGGCCCTGGAAGCTCAGGTGAGTGCAGAAGTGATTCAAGTGATCAATGGGATCAACGCTCTCATCATAAGAATCCAGGGTTGGCATCTTTAACTTGGCTCGTATTGGCCGAGTTAAGATCTTGAACTTCTTAACCATTTTCTCTAATTGGGATGACTTTTTAGATCTTTTGGAGTTGAGATAAATCTTTAACTCTGTTCTTTTTACGGTGCAATGAGTAGCCGACCGGTTGCTACTGCTGGTGGATCGGACGATTCGGGAGGCTCCCTCTTACGTGCTACGCCTTTACTCATCCCTAAAGTACTAGGGATTTCTTCTTTCGGGACTCTCATCTGGCGTCCCACAGCCCAAGAGCCCTTTAACCCTTAAACGATTCTGAGCTTGGAGGCCTCCGGAGCGTTAAAGTTGTCTGGCCTTAAAGCCTTCTTGGTCGGCCTCTTTTCCTCTGGCCTCCTTGCCTGGAGGCTGGAATGGGAGTTGAGGAGGATTGAGCGCCCTACTTTTTCTTATCTTGGCATGTGCAGAACATTTGGAGAATCCGGGACATGTTGTTTATATGCTCTACCAGGTTTAGAAAAAATGGGGTAGGCTGCCATCCGACCTGATTATCAGCTAAATGGTCGTGGTTAGGGGAGATAGCCTCCCTAAAAAGAACACTAGCTTGAGCCTTGGTGTTTACTATTTTGCTGGATGATGCTTGTTTGAAGGATGTAATTGATCGGCTTTTAGTCAGCGTTTCCACAGACGGCGCTAATGAAGTATCCTGGATCAAAATTTTGAACGGGTTCAAGTTGAGCTGTCCGTCAAATTTTGATCTCCGTCTACTGAATTTCAAATTTTGCATACCACAACTTAAAAAAAGAGGTCAAGTAACGGCAAAATTTGGACCCACTGAAAATACTACGACGCTCAAATCAGTATGAAGCCTTCTGAGGTTGAGAAGGTAAAATATAATGAATGCAAAGATAGATACTTTAAGTGTTTTTAGGAATATTGGTGGGACGTATATTCGCACGGAGAGTGGCTTGGATTATGGGAGCTTATGAGAAGCGATTTCCTCCAGTACTTAGCCCACAGAGGACTAGTTGGAGAGAGAAAAGAAGCGAGCGTTGGAAAGCTTGAGAGCGTAGAGAGCTTCTATAAACTTTAGTTTGCTAGAGCACGTTTAGTGCGTAATAGAAAGCGTACAGGTGGAGTGAGTTTCTATGGCCTTTTATAACCATAGTCATTGACTGCCTTCCTTACGTAGTGAGGCGAAATACCCGCATTCTGTGGGGAATCGTTGCCTTTCCTGTGTGGAGGTAAGCACCATTCTTGGTTGTAACGATCAGGAAGATGTATCACTTTTCTTCTATATATGGTAATCGTTATGGCTTCCCCTATGGATTACATGCAAATTTGTGTACCTTCTTTTCGAGATGCGCTCCGATTCTAGGAGGTTGTCGTTATAGTGGAGGTTACCTTCTTTATATATGCGGAGAATTTGGGCAGATGACCATTGAGACTTGGAAAGGGATGCGTAAGCCGATTTAGACATGGGTCGCATTCATTTTGGGCCGCTGCTGGCTTACTTGTCACGTCTTCGATCAATGATAGCGTTGATTGTCTTAGGTAGGAATGGACCGCTATTGGTTTTGGGCCTTATCTCCCTTTGTGGGCTAGTCTATTTCGGTTAACGGCAGCGTAGACTGTCCTAGGTAAGAATTGATCGCTATTGGTTTTGGGCTTTTTTTTTCCTTTATAGGCCAGCCTGATATTGACATTCCCATCAATTTTTATTTTTTATATATATATTTTATTTTATTTTGTTAAATCTTAATAGATCTCACATAAATATAAAAGAATTATAAAAAAATTACATGGATGGAAAAAAATAGTAATGAGAAATTACAAAACCTTACCATTTCAAATAAAATTTCAAAATCTAATATATTTATTTATATTGTTAAGTTAATATAAAAATAAATAACAAATCAAATATTATATCAAATTAAATAATTAAAAAATAATATTATTCTTTAAGAACGCTTAGAAAGAAGAGAGAGTGCGGTGGTTGCGTGGGGGTACATTAAGGAAAGTGGGGCTGAATTCTTTATTCTTTATTCTCCATTTTATATTAATATTAATATATATTTTTTATTTTTATTTTTAGAAAAAGAGACCGGCTCGGCCTCTAGAAAAGTCGAACCGTTTTTGGCGTCTATTTTGAGGTGTCTCAATCTTTACCCTTTATTATATATAAAATAATAGCAACCGTTGAGATAAGTTCCCAAGTATTAGGGGAAG
>JAOVVI020006142.1:0-15853 GCA_028571085.2 Nepenthes alata | reverse complement strand
TTCCGGTTAAAAAAAGGCGGCTATAAAGATCCCCTATTGGGAACAGAGATGGAGATGGCGAAAAATTATTTCGAAATAATAAGATTTTAATACTAATTCTTTACTGGATTCTTTTTGTATATGATAGATAATAAATGAATGATTCGAGTTGAAGAAAGAAATTCAATATTCTCTCAATTTCGTATCAATCTAGTTATGATATGTAAATTCGGGATGTTAATAGTTAATACCTCATTTATTCACAGAATCAGCATTAATTAAACTTTTTTGAATCATGAATCTAAATTACATCATGTTTAATTTTATTTAACATAAAATACACTCAAATAAGATTTTATTATATTACGATGTGATTTTACATGCTCATTTGTGTTTGCCAATAAAAAAATATCATATTAACAAAATTGACATTGTGACACACATTCTTTTTAATCAGGTCCATTTCTTAGTTTGTATTAAGGCATATGCTTGAATGAATGGCAGAAGCCAATTCTAAATTCAATGTCTCCCTCGTCTCATCTGTGAATCTAAATCCCATTCATCGTGTTCATCTTCTTTCCTCCCTCTCCTCCTATTTCATCTCCTATTTAGTTGACCTTCGTCTTGTGATTGACGCCTTCTTCATCACATAATTCCAATAATGCCTCTTCAACTTTGCAATAAATAACCTATAATTCCCTTTTACCTTTCCACAACATAATATTACGAGTCTTATATCGTAGAATCAACTCCAAAAGGGTTGACTTATAAGCATGAGCGGCTCTCCCTCCTATTAAAGCGGCTTCTTAGGATTGGGCTCCCATTTTGGACTTGTACTCACAACAATGACACTTTTATTGAGATTTGTCTCGACCAGGAGAAGATATCTACGAAGGTTTCTAACTAAAAATGGCTACCAGATAATGTTAATTTTGGAGGGGCTAATCAAAATAATCAAGTGAATCATTACCAAGTGATAGTCGTTGAGTGAAGTGCTGTAGAATGCAGCTGTCGAGATTTGTGACTGCGAATGAGAGAGAAATATTGTGAGTCCTACATCGAAGAGTCAGTTGCACAAGGGCTGACTTATAAGCCTGTGGGACTCTCCATCCTATCAAATCAGTCTTTTAAAATTGGATTCTCTTTTTAAAATTGTGCTTGTATCACATAATATTTTCAAAATTTTCACATAAAAATAGTTATATTTCCAATTTTAATTTTTACTGTTTCATTCTCATAATTTTCTTAAAAAAGTAGAAAAAAACATTCATTTATCAGTTCAGTAAGTTAACTAAAATATAATTTATAAGCTTGTTTAAGCTATTGATAAATTCTAAAATATGATATTATTTAGTGTATTTATTTATAATAACTTAGATGCTTACACACAACTTGTGACTATTCGATTAATAGTTAAGTATTTTTTTAAATTATTATTTACATAAAAGTAATTTTACATAATGGATAATATTTACAAGGAGAATTTTAATATTTACATTAAAATATTATATTAAAATATTATCTAGATATTTTAAAATGGAAAATTTTTAATTAAAAAGTTGTTATTACATACAAATATAATTTTTTGATAATTTTTTTTTAAACTTGATATTTATCTAAATAATCAGACTTATAAAAAAAATAATCCAAATAAAATAAATAATAATCTAAGAGTGTTTTCTCAAAACACATTCATCATCAAATTTTGTGATATTTGTTTGATAACTTCTAATTTATTTCATATATGAATAGCAAATGGCGTCTGGCATTGTTAGTACGCTGTCGTAGTGGGAAGCTGCATTTATGTACGTCAAAGGCATATGTATATTCGGCGACTCACACAGACGGGGGAGAGAGAGGGAGAGACGGAGAGCGAAGCTGATTGCGAAAAAGAAAATGGGTGGAGTGAGGGGGGTAATACTGGACGCGTCAGTTCTACTTGCCATCGACGACAATAACAATGCCACTCCCTCTCTCCGTCCCGGTGCTGAGTTTCTGCTCCGCGCGCTCCAATTTTCACAACTCCGCAAGGTACGTCTCTCTCTATCTGTTTGCGTTTCTTGGGGGATCTTTGGTTGGTTTTCGTGCATTTTTTACTTCTTCTGATCCTGAGAATTCCTGGATTCTGCGCGGTTTTTCTTCTTCTTTTACTTTTTGTAACTTCTGCGTGGTTTTTCTTCTTGGTAGTAATGTTTTTGGGCTTAATCCATGCTCATACGGCGGAATTCTACAATCTGGGGAAATGGGTTATTTGTCTTTTACTCGGGCGAAATGACTTGATTGATGCGATCTTTTCGAAGTTGTGTTCTTTCTTTATCTAAATAATTGGAAATGGGTGATTTTTAAAGGAAAGGAGGGAAAAAATTCCATCAAAATGTGGATTGGTGCAAGGATATGGGGTAGTCTATGGTGGTTCGAGCACAATATTAATTGGGTCATGTTGCCTTGTGTAAAATTGGAGGAAAGATGCCAAACGATTGCGTTGCATGTTGCCTCTGACCATTTATTTATCATGATCCAAGAGGTCGGTGTATTCACTCTTGAGTGATCATGGAGGGGTTCCCTCCCCTCTCAATTTGGTAAGTAAAGGTGTGATAACTTATTACTACTGCTAGATACTTGCAGCTCCTCTCGATAAATGGAAGCAATGCCTCGAATGAAGGATGTATAACAATGTGAAATAAAACATGAAGCAGATCAATAATTCATAATATATCATTTATCATTGACAAACCAATGAGATTTCTAAAGTTGTGAAAGCATCTTAATTGGAAAACGTAAAAAGCTTTTTCTAAGCACATCTCACACAAACACCTATATTGACTAGGTAGGCTTTTTAAGCATGGAAAGATAACTATTCACTAGTCCTGGAGACTTGATCCTGTTCAGGCCTGGCCTTCTCGAGAAAACTAGACTCCATTCTGGTGTTAGTCTTTGTCATCATTTCCTGTTTGAAGACCCAAATTCCATTGCCACAATTGAATTTAGTTTGCCCCTGAATATCCTGAAATTTGGATTTTTTGATCATGTTGTGATAGTTGGAGGCTATAGTAATTTGTATATGAATTTATATCTTATCCCTTCTCGTGATATTATGTTTTTCCTATTTTAACTAGCTCAATTATGGTAACCTCAATATGGCCCTTGTTTTGCAGGGACTTTGTTATGGATCTAATCTTTCAAATGATAAGGTTTGTTATCTACTATGATGCATGTACTGTGTCAATTTATGTGAAAGTGATTGTGATCATGTGAAATAAATAGAATGAATTTAATGAAGTAATTATTTCGACAACCTGACTACATCTTATTATTTTTGATACTTTCACTCATTGAAAAATCAAAGTTATTTGCTATAAAAAAAAACAAAGTTATTTTGGGATCTGTTTTGATACAAGTAAACTTCAATGCATTACATATTCTTTTCTCATTGATTATACTAATCAGTGTAATAAGGATTATTTTCATACACAATTGATCTTCAATTATCCATGTATTCGTCAAATCTGGAAACATTTGTCATAAACATTGAGACAGAAAAGTAGTATGTCTTTTACAATTTATTCTCTAAAATGGGGATGAGATTGGTTTAGTGCATAATGTATTCTAGTACTTTCAAGGCTCTTTGTGATTCTGGGCAAAATCAAAGATTTGGAACTATAGTTACGTTCTGTAAATACAGTAAAATGCCGAAAAAAAACAAAAAAGGACATTGTGGTGGCGTATTTCCCTCATATTTATGTTGGTCTTCTATGTATGTTAGTGCCCTAATGTAATTTCTATCCCCCTTTCTCTTTTCAACGATCTATGTTACGTTGTTCCAAAGGACTAGTAAGGTCAAAATAGCAACATTTTAATGTTAATCTGTCAGTTGCTTGTCCCTGGCCATCAAGCTAGAAATGTTTGTTATTTCTCTGCCATGGAGTGAGGTAATGCTTGAAAAAGGTTGATCATTGAAGTCTATCACTTTCTACACATTTGCCCTTAGTTGCAGTCATGCTGCCAAATGATTTGGAATAGTGGGAACTGGGTAAATATACCCAGTCTGGAAATGTTCCTTCCCCTTGTCTGGAAATCATTGCGTGATCAAGGGAAATTTGCTTGGAATATAAATTACAATTAAAGGCCTTTGCAGTGGAAAACTGGTGAACGAGTTTGATCTCAAGTCTCTTATTTGTGCCAATCAGTGTGATGTCCAGATACGTTCTGAGGTCTTCACATTTTGTGTTTCTTAAATCTCCACTCCAAGATAATATCTGTGCCTAGTACTGCATAAAGTAAAAGTGAAGTTTTGTGTTTCAGTGTAGTTCCCCAGGGAAATTGCTATGTGAGTTCTGCGGAATTGATACATGATATCTTCTCTGTCGACGGAATTTCTTCAGAAATGGTTCAAGATAAGCATGGGCTACTGTTTAGTGCTTGTCAAACAATTCCTAGGTTTCCTCTTTCGAAACATACTCTATTGTAAGTTGTAACTGATCTAGGAATAAGAAAGGAGAAGAGAATGGAAATCCGGCGATTCTCCAAATTTTGAAACACATTTACTGTTAAGATATTAGGTTGGTGATGTGGTGGGCAGATAATTACTTCTGGCTATGTTCGACCTGCAAATTTATTTTCCCTGGATGAATGAAGACGCAACTGAAATAGTACTGTGAAGTCTTATCTGCCGGATGTGTCATTCCTTGGATTCGCGTTACTGAAGTGCTATCCAAATATAGATGATAGACTGTTTTACGGTGGTGACCTCTTGAACTTGGGCCACTACTTGGATATGTATTTGATAAACCTTGTGACTGCACGGAGGCACGATTCTTTGTTTTTTTTCTAATTTATGTTTTTTTGGTGGTTTACCAACTCATTAGTCAAATGTCAACTATGACCTGTGGGTTTCTGCTGCAAATTATTTGAGATGAACTATCTTAGATGATAGTACAGGCTATTTGTTTCAATTCTGTAAGTCATGCATGATGATTGCTCTTTTTTCATGTATTGCAATAAATAAATAAATAAATAATATTCTTTTTGCGTGTGTAAAAGTGAGTTGACAAGACTTGAGATTTTTTTTTTTTGAATTTCTATTTAAGCTTAGAACTTTAGATATTTCCACAATTTCTTGTCATGCAGGTGACTTTTCTTGAAAGGATGTCAAGATTGTACTTGTTTGACTGCTTTAGCTTCAACGTCTCCTCACTTGATGATGTTATACCAGATATTGCAATAGCTTGGGGTGATATTGGAGGGAGTATTATGTGTTTTATTTCCAGTTACAACAAGGATTTCTATCATAAGATATGCAATTATGGATGGCTGATCGTTTTTCTAAGTGAGTATCATGTGTCTTACACACCTCAAACTTGAAAACCGATGAAAGTCTTTGTTTTGCCATGATACATAGTATGAAATAAATAACATAACCAATATGGGAAACAAGGGAATGCAGGACCACATTTTCTTTTGCACCATGACAATCCTACTCGAATTACGAGGACTTACACATGTTAGTACATTATCTCCCAAAAAATGAGATGTCAAAAAGAAAGGGAACAAGGATAAGAATCAAGGAGGACATGACCTTAAGATTATGAGCCACCCATCCATAACATAAAAAAGTGAATTAAAAAATGTTTGAGAGTTGAACTCTCAACCCAATTATTTGAGTATCTTTTGCAGACAAGTATATGGTTGAAGTTGAACTATTATTTCTATGTATAATATCAAGTGGAGTTGGATCAGTTTCTTTGAAATTTCCGGAGTTGTGAGGATACCAAGATCTTTAGACTTTGCCTGATGTGTTATTAAGATGCTAATGTTGTACCCTTGCAGATTTTTGTGAGACCTTCCCATGGTATTATTCTTACCTTCTTAGATTTGCATCTATTTGCCAATGATATATAATATTACTGTCATGGCCCCGAATCAAACTAGGTCCTCCATAACAAACAATAATTAAATACCACAAAATAAAATCTCAAATATCAAAACCCAAATCTAAGCATGACCTGACAATATCACCATACAACCACAACATTAACAATAATAATAGACAAAAATAACTTACCAAAAAAAAAAAAATAATAGACAAAAATACTAATTGTTCACAGGATCTCTCTAGACTATTCATCCGAACAAATAAATAATTATGACATGCTCGAAAGTTTATAAGGAAAAGGTGATAACCGACAATGCAACCAATTCATAGATCCATTACAACCAAATGCCATAACTATCAAAATTATTGAATAAACCAAACACTGTCTCCTCGACAATACAACATACTATCATCACCTATCGGCCACCTCAATAATACCAACTACATTTGATACGAATACAATCCGAGTACAACGCTAATACTCACCAAATACAAATGAGACTTCAAATTAAATTCGTGTCCAAACTTTCTATAATGTATCCGTAGCCCACTAATTTCAAGGGGTAAGAATAATGAAAACGTGAACTGAATGCTGAACAAATATCAGTATATAATATATATGACAAACAGAACGTTCAAAATAAGAACGAAGCAATTAATCAATGAAACAAAATCCATAAATGTTGGAATCCAAATGATTGATATGTCAAACCATTGAAAATCCGAATGTGGTATCATACTTAAGAGCATAATCCGAAATGAAGGCCAAAATTTCTAAATGTACGAAACCAATCGAATCCCAACTATGGGATAATCTATAAATCTCAATCGAAATATCAAGTATCTAGATCAATGTAGATAAAAATATATCAAAATCCAAAACATGCTCAAATTGGAGAAACAAAGATTGAAGGACTGACTTTGAGGAAGGGTTACTCCTACTCTTGATAACCGTATGTAATATCACTACTATTTCGACTTACAGGTAGGGCCGTCTACATACTTTTCCCTATAGACGTGGACGAAGCTACTGTCTTTTGTCACCTGTGGAATGAGTGCACTCCTTAAGTCTATCTGAATATATTAGAACATCCGAATATACTAGTTTCGTTAGATTTTTTATGATGGGTCTTATAAAAATACAATTGGAGAGGGTCTTTATATCACAAATCCAAAGCTTTCACTTGGGAAGGTCAATCACAAAGCTTTTCACCTCGGGGGAATCGATAATAACAAATTAACCCGACAGGGAACTGGGCATTACAGTTACCGTGCTAATATTTGATTACTAGATTATAAAAATGCACCAATGTTTTTTTCTATGCACATAGTGAACTATTGAATAATGCGTATTGTATCAAATGATACATACTGGATTTTGAGAAGGACAAATCATTATCTTGTGTCACTTGAGCCAAGATATTAAAAATCTAAGCGTTAGAATCATTTTAGGACTCTTTCAGGGGAAAAAAAACATTGTTAAGCCATAATGCGTTAGGTAATGTCACAATTCCCAGTTTCCATGATTGTGTGATTGCAACTGAGATTGCGATTTTGTTCTGTGGTTATGCACAATTATAAGGGTTTTAGTTGGGATGTGTCATGACCTTTGATGCCTAATCAAATTGTGATTGTCTAAAGCTTCTTTAGGTGCTGAAGTTGGTTTTGATATTGTTCACAGATGTTGATGCTGTTGGAGATATAAGTGAGAGTCCAAGTATCTCTTATGTCAAGAAATTGGAAGAGTTGCCCTTGAACATTTGTCGCTTGAATAGAAAGGTGCTTGTATAATTCTTATGACATTATCACGTACTTGCAAATTATTTGCCCCTCTGATTTCCTGCCCAAGAGTCTTCCATAGACATCAAGATACTAATTCCTTTAATGTTTTGATAAGTTATCGTGCTTCAACCTTTGGCAGTGACAGCCATGATAGTAATTTGCAATTTAGCAGCTCTATGACGAGGCCGGACAGGCATAGTGCTAGCTGCAAGGAAGGATTAAAGGTTGAGGATGACGTCCTTTAATATTTTCAAATCCATTTAGTTGATGATCAGTGAATTTTAATCTTGACTGAGGGAAGCCTGTGAGTCTAAGTCAGTTAGAATTAGGAGATTGATGATCATTTTTATAATTTGTATTTGGTTAAAGTTGGTAAGGGATAATGATTTTCTCACTCAGTGAAATTGGGTCCTAGAGATGCCTGGGAATGCCCTATGTTTCTTACTAAAATAGGAGGTTTTTTTGCTAGGTCTTAAAACAGTTGGGTCAACTTCCCATCGTGCTCTAGAGGTGCAAAGAAATGTCCACCACATTGGTACTAAAAGAGGTGGATTCCTTACATCGAGTGGGAGTGGATTAATGGGAATTTAATTCTGTATCGACTTAATGTTATATAACAACTCAATGTAGTAACTTTGCTGAGTTAATGTGTATAGTATGGACGAAAAAGGGCATCCCATTGCATGCACATCATGGGCCTGAGACGCCCAAACATATGCAGCTTTATCCCCAGCATGTAGAGAAACCATTGGTTTTGTTTGAAATTGTGACTTCAGGTTATAATGCAGCAGCCTTAGGCTATGTTTGGTTGGGATGTTAGGAAGGGTTACTGGCTGCTGGCCTCTCCAACACCCAAAAGCTTGTTTGGTTCCCTAAAAAAAAGGTTCATTTTTGTTGTAGTAGTAGCAATAAAAATACTTTTTCAAAAGCTAACAACTATAAGATTTTTAATGTATTGCTGGTGTATGTTTAATAACACAAATGTGCTCTTATTTTTGAAATTGTCTTTTAACATAATTTCTTTTAGCTTTTCCATTTTCTCGTTTCTTTTTTTTCCTTTTGTCTTTTTTGCACCTAATACTATGTACCTCCAGTGCTATAATTTTTCCTAATTTGGGCAAAAATGAGTAGTTCTTTTATTTTTAAAATTTTTTATAATTCATATAATTTAATTGTGTTATTTTTATGTTTAAGTATTATGATGTCATTTTTAATTTAATGTTACTTTTCTCTTACTATATAAAAATTAAGTTCAAAATAAGAAACAAATGAATATACAAATAGAATAAGAAATATCTTTGTTGGTTATTTAACATTAAATAGTAACATCTAATGTCACTCTAACCAAATTGTAGTTATGTATTTAACATCGTTTGCAACAACAAACAACAACAACAAATGGCCAATAGCAACAATGAATTTTCAACCATCTAACCAATTAAGACCTTTAGTGTAACACCATGGATTACGGGGCTGGAGAGAGTTTAAGAATGTACAGAACATGATGTGTCAATTTTTGAACGAATGATATGATGGCGATGGGTATTGCACCTGATGAAGAAAGCGTTGTCCTATTTTTTTGTTGGGGTTGAAGTGGGTGTTCCTTCTGAGTTCATGCTAAGTTGCTGATTTTACTTGTTGGGAACTGTGTGCAAAATTGATTTAAACAAAAGCACTAAACACATTGAAACAAAGAGTTATTAACAATTTTGGAGAAAACTCAGCAATTTATTGTTGTTCTGTTCTGACTAACTTGGTCGGTGTATTCGCTATCTAAGATCAATGCCCAGTTGCCCACTGGATGGTTTAGCATTCCATCTAGAACAGGTGAATTAAATTTTAAAATAGTGCTTCTGCGGGTGCACCATCCAATCTATACCGGCTGCATAAGGACTGTACTACAGGCGTGCAATAACCTTTCCAAGATTTGCACTTGTCACTTCAAATAAAACAAGCACTCAGCTTGGGAACCCCACTAGTGTTGCAGGGTCTCAAGGCTGCAAACAACCTTCCTAAGGTTTTCCAATTTCAACACTAAGTAATCTCTCAACGATTAAATTAAGTAGTAAATAGTAGTAAATCCTTATGCTTAGATCAAGATGGAAGAAAAGCTCTTTAGTGAAATATGCATTGCAGTCACTGGGGATTGTAAATTGTATTCAACCTTACCTATGCATTACAAAGAGTCTATTTCTGTGATTTGAACTTGTGACCTTGAGGTCACAATGGAACAACATTACCATTATACAAAGACTCACCCTTATCTGTTAAATTACCAACCACAGGCAAAAAGTTCATCAATAGAATGGATCATATTTACAAATTCATATTCCTGTCTTCTGGTGAATCTGACATGTGTCATTCCTGAACCTTTTTTTTGTAATAAACAGGGAAATGAAAACAAGGTCGTCACAGTTGGCTATGTTATGAAGCCTTCTCGGCAAACAGATTTTGCTAAGGTGATCTCTTTAAATATTTACTACAGAGGCAACATAAATGCGGGTTTCTTCAGCTATTTTCAAAAATTAAGATGATCTTTATGAAATCCTTATGTTGTACTTGCCATAGCTTTTTTGTCCTTTACTTCGTCTGTTGCAATGTTGAGGTTCTATTTGGTTTAATTGTACTTTGGTCACTCTACTGATTGCACAACTGATTGTAAACAATTTACTACAGGATAGCTAGGTCTCATGTGGTTTTTTAAATTTATCCTACGAATTATTTACCTTGCACCTGTAGTTATTGTAAAGATCCGCCCTTTCAATGATCAATCTTGGGTCACTAATTTTGGATTTCAAGTTCGTGAGATATCATATACTTCACTGGTCAGTGAAATGATGGTCTTTAAATGCCTCAAGTTTTGCAAATCACTGTTCCATGGACTAGATTCTCATTACTATGATTTGCATTATGTCTATATGAGCCAAGAGGACCAATAGTAATATGAATATCTGGAATTTGCCAGGATCTTAAAATGGTCACTTGTTGGGCTTTAAGTTAAGCTTGATGGTTAGACTGCTCTCATAATAGATTCATGTTCCTCTAAAGCATCCGAAAGTCTTTGAAGATGATGCTTAGTTATGGGAAACTTGCTAGAGGCATTTTAAATCACCAGTTGGAGGAACTTATGGGTTGAATCTTGGTGATGGGAAACTGATCCATTACTTCCTCGTCGCCAAAACAAGTACTAAATGTTGCTCCACAATGACTATAAAACTTAACTCATTTAGCCATCTGAATAACTTCTGGAATTGAGTCAGGGCGCCACAAAGATCGGCAAATTCCACTCCTAATCCAAATTGCTGCTGCTGGATGAACCCTCTTACAATCAATGCTGTGCTTCAGTCAGTTCATCCTTCTCGTTGGGTATCAGCCAGTGACTGGGAATCCTGTTGAAGCATTAAATTTTCTATTTCGTCTACTTGTATGGTTAATAGGATTTCAGCATTTTGCCTCTTTCCTAGGCTCCCATTTATTCACAGCTGTCTCTGATCTATTGTTCAGAATGTCCTTCGACCATTTCTTTCTCTATAGTAAACAACCTTGTGCCATCTGTTAAAATAAATGGTCTCTGAATTGTATTATGCCATTACGTAGCCCGAAAAAAAAAATATCCATGAAATCATGTATGATGTAGCTTTCAATATGCTTTTATGTTGTCATTAGAGCATGTCTTCCTCCTCTTTTCAGAGTTTGCAAGTTTGATATGGCTGGAAATTTTCCATTCCACTGAATAATGCTGAAGATCCAGAAGCTTAAATATTTTGAGAACTGATAATTCCTTACTAAGAAAGATAGCCTGACCTCTATCATCATGGAAGAATTGATCCACTAGTCTGCTTCTATGATTTGGATAAATAATCTAGTTATCTACTCTCCGTTATGTCATCGATCTCCCATGGATCATAATCTATCTTACATCACTTTTGGGCGGTGTAGGAATGACATTTTATCTAGCATAGCTGCACGCCAGCCTAGATAAGCACGAATTTTCCAAAATAGGCATTGTTCAGGCAGCTAGTCTCTTGCATTTGTCTGTGAGACTATTTCTACTCCCTGACTTGTTTCCTTTATTGTTTTTTTTTTCCTCACAGCCGTAGCTCTGATACCTTGCTAAAAGAGAGGAGAGAGTTGGGAGAAAACATCACTAAGCTGTACAGAACAATAAACATGTATTTCTAATAAAAACTCAGTGGTAGAATAACATTCATTCCCTTTCACTAATACCCTCATTCCTTGCTAATAATAATGAGAAACTAAGGATTCCACAATTAAATAGGCTGCATCAAGGATTGTCTTTGAGTTTTTATTCTCCCATTGGTAGCATTATTATTTCCTTTCATTCTTGGATTCTTTTCATATCTAGAGGACAACTCCCCTCCTATCAAATGGGGGACCATTTATACTAATCCTAGCCTTTCAAGAGTGAAAGAGACAAAAAGAGATTAATTGGAAGAATAAGGTCCCTGCCTGCTTCTTTGACGGACTGGCCATATTTTCCCCTATATGACTGTCATTAGATTCATACTAAACGTCTCCATCAAAACAAAAGAAAAAAAAAATTTGTGGCTTAAAAAAATTTTCTTTTCCTTTTACACACACACACATACACACAAAATCGCAATTTGGCCGGACGGTTTCAACTTATCCGGCCTAATCTTGGCCGGCCAAGAACCAAGGTCGGTCGGCCAAGTCACATGAGATGTCACTAGGAACACGAGTTCTACCCAAATAAAATTTCGTGGAAGCATAAATTACCCATTAATATAAGAGAACCGTTTTACAAAATTTCCCAACAAATTTAAGAGATTTATATCAATATTGGTTTTGCACTGCTACTAAATCTTCTATCAAGTCTTCTTGCCTAGCTAGTCCATCAATCTTCATTTTTTCTTGTCCGGCATAATCTCATCATCGTCTGAAAGAAAACAGAAGAAGAGTGAGCAAAAGCCCAGCAAGGTATCTATATGCATAAATATATGACTTCAAACAATTGTCATTCATGATAATAGAATGCATATAAAGCATAAAGCATGGGTTAAGGTCCTTTTCATAATTCATGAATCAAAGTCATTTGCAGGAAATCTTAAAACGGGAGCCGAAATCATTTTCATGTGAATGCATTCCAAAGTATATTCAGATCCGAAACTAAATTCTGAAAACCCACTACATTTAAGGTCTGTAACTCTTGACCAACCAAAATCGCTACATTTAAGGTCTGCAGTTCTCGGCTGTCATATCTCATATCATATCTCATCAAATGCTATATTTAAGGTCCGTAATCTTGACCAACAAAAACAGCTACATTTAAGGCCCGTAGCTCTCGGTCTTCATGGTTCGTTTCTTCAAATTCTGAGCTTCTAAAAGTCCGAAGATTTTAACGAGCATAAGCCCAGAGATCTTTAAAGGCGTGCTTTCAAAAATCTTTATGAACAAACGTCCAGAGATCTTTAAGGCGTGCTTTTGTCATTTTTAGTATCATCATACAACATGCAAACTCTTTAATTATCCGATAATTTCTAGCCGAAACTAAACATGCAGATATGCAAATAACCAGACTTCATGCAAATAAGTAATAACTGAGCTCCTTTAAACACGCAAATGCCCGAAGTTCTTAACAGAGCATGCTTATGTTCATGAATGTTGTCATTGATACAATGAATAAGTGTTGCTAGTCAAACTTCAAACATACAGAAAGCCATTAACATAACATAATTCTCATAGAAACTTATCCAGTTGAACATGAAAACACTAATGCATAAAATCGTAGGGTACACTTGCCTGAAATCTGATCTATGAATTTTTTTTCTTACTTGGGTCTGGCCTAAAGTTCCTATTTTTCTCGTGCTTTACTCACGAATTGCCCCTCCTTTCGGTCCTAATTTTAAGTTCAGTATTTATAGATGTTAGAGTTTGTGGTAGTAGGTGGGGGCAAGTTAGCTACTTTGTACTTCTTTTCTTACTCCATTTTTCTTTCTGGAGGGTCAGCGGAGCAGGCTACCTACTTTGATTTGACTAGACAGACTTTATTTAATGCTGGCCTGCAAGTAAATCCGGTCAACTGATCTTGATCTGGTGGATTCTCTTACTCCGGACAACGTTTATTGCAGCTTCATCTCTGAAAATCCTCTCCGAAATTCCTATCCGGAAAACTCGTCTCTGAAAATTGTTACCCAAATTCGTCTCTGAAAATCATCACCCAAATTCGTCTCTGGAAAAACATCTCCGGAAACTTACCCAATTTTGTCTCCGGAAATCGTCTTCTGATTTCCTCTAAATCCCCTCTTGGAAATTCACTCTCAATTTCCTCTCAGGGAATTCACTTAATCTTTTTCCCAAAACCCATTCAATTTCCTCTGGAAATCATCGTTTCCGGAATCATCGTCTTGGAAATCATCGTATCCGGAAATAATCGTCTTCGTAATTATCGTCTCCAGAATCATTCAATCTTGCTCGGAAATGGTCTTTGGAAAAACGTTTCCAAAATCTCGTTCAATCCTGTCCGGAAAATGTCTCCGAAAGAATTGTCATTCGAGCCGGTCAACGTTTCCTTATTCCGGTCAACTCACCATTCATTCCAACCGGCCATTTCCCTCGCATGAATACCAGGCTAGTTCCTCACAAGCATCCCGGGTAGATTGTCACATCAGCAATTTGCGCATTCTAGCAAATTGAACATACCAGTCATCCTTGGTGCAAATCAATTCCGGTAATTTCATCCAGTGTGCAAACCGGCCTCTTTGCCAATTTGTCCGGTCAACGAGTTGATCGGATATTTTGGCAACCAGGCGTTTAGCCTGAAAGATGCATACCGGTCATTTGAGCATCCTGTTGCTTTGGGTGGCCAGCCTTTTTGACACCTAACAGCCGGTCAACATGAGTTGACTGGACTCTTCATATTCATCTTCTCGTCACTTTCATATCAGCTATGAAATTTATTAATGAAAATCACGTCTTCATAACTTTTTTTTCTTGGATTATTGAAGATCTTCAACAATCGGTACATTACAGCTTCTTTCTTGCACTTTGTATGTTTTATGCCTGGTTCATTGCTAGTCTTGGTGAATGCTGTGGCTTTTTGACCCTTTACTCCTTCACACAGATAAAGGAGCAAACAATGTGAAAGACTAAAAGTAATTAGATGTATAATGAGACATGCAATATTTTACCTAGTTGAACATCTATGGTGCCACTCCTATACATTTTTAATTTTTTACTACAAACATGTTTTATAGTGATGATTTATCATGGACAGTGCTTATCAAACATTTAATACGCAATTGTATGTAATGTTGTGGTCATTTCTTTCATGTGTAGTGATGAGTGAATTGACTTGTCTATGAGCATAAAGCATGTGGTACACTTCACCTTTTTGCTGAGGCATTGATAGTTTTCCTTTGTTGATAATTATGATGTTTCACTTATCAAAAAAAAAAAAAGATAATTATGACATTCCTTGGAGACACTCAAATGACATAATAAGATTCATTTAGCTGATTTCAGATGATTGTGGCTAAAGGTCTTTTTCCACTTCGGTTGTTTGTGATGGAGATATTGAACCTTGAGTAGACCATCTATCCTGGATGGATAGCACATGTAGAGAAGAGCTCTTAGCATCTTGGAAGTAGCACATATACAAAAAAGTTAGGGAAGAGTGTTTTAACATGGACAGGACACTTGACAGGTAGGTCCTATGATGCACTAGTAAGGAATAATGATTTGGTTGAGGGTCGAGCCTAGAGGAATAGTAAAGTTACATCTAGAAAAACTTGGATTGAAGTTACCGCTAAGGATTCATAGGTGCTTCAACTTCTAGAGATGCAATTCTAAACTGAGCAAAATGGCAAAAGATGATTCATATAATTGAACCACACAGTGTGCCTTTTACTTTATTCTGGTTGTTGTTATAAAAAGAGAGCAGCATTTCTCCCATTAGCTTAGATTTGTTGCATAAATAAAATCTCCATTACCGGAGGACGAAGTAATTTTGGTCCTTATATTTTTTCTCATATAAGACTATTCTGTGTAAAGGATTTTAGATTTGAATGAAAGCACTTTCATCAGTATGTTGGGGACACTTGGTTAAAGGTTGAAAATTATTTTCTGCCGAGATGGTTATTTTGATTCTGTTATGTCACATATGCAAAATGGTACTCCAAACTACATAACTCTTTGTTATGCATGCCCGTTAATCATTTGAACTTCTTTTTATCTGACGAC
>JAOVVI020006141.1:0-15853 GCA_028571085.2 Nepenthes alata | reverse complement strand
GAAATAAAAATGTTTATTTTTTATTTCTTTATAATATATTTTTAAATAAATTAATTAATTTTAAAAAATTAAAAAAAATAATTAAAATTAATTATTTTAAAATAATTAAATCGCAATTATTTATTTAAAAATAATTAATTAAAATATAAAAAAAATTAATTTAATTAATTTAAGAGATAAAGTGTCCTGAATCCTTTACTTAACTGTGTATCTGTGTATTCTTGGGAAGTGCTTAGAACGCAATTAAGCCCCTGAGAACAGAGAGTTGCCGTTAACCTCTCAGAAATTACAATGTATTAAGGAATTCGTCTCTGTTTTTTAAGAGAAAAAAGTGCTTAGATTTGTGCACTTTCTGCAATTTTATCTGCGGAAAAGTTATCATTCGAATCGAATTCCTATTCGTCGTCAACTTGTGTGGCTTCTTTTTGCTGCTGAGAACGAATGGGTGCTCGCATTTCATAGCAGAAAGCCACTCTCATGTCGTCCATTTCCATACCTGTGAGTACAACATCATCTTTTTCTTCTTTCCGAATTACTCTCGCAGTAGTTTGTGTTTGTTTAGATGCGTTAAATTGGTCGCAGTTTTTGTTTAATTTGGTGGTTCGCTTTTGTTTCATCCCTCTGTCTGATCTGCTACCTCCGCCCATATTTGATTTTGTTTGCTTGCGTTTTATCTTTTTCTCAGTTGTTATTGGTATTATCGGCTATTTCAGCAAGATCTGAAGCTAAGCTGCTCCCCGTGATATTCTCTCTCTCAAATCTATTGTTAATTATGCTCGACTTAGTAGAGGACAGCGCGAACACATTAACGTAAACGTTTGTTTATTTTGTTTTGTTATAACTAATCATTCTTCGAGGGGGTTCATTGGTAGATTTCCAGTGCGGTTTCCTTCTATTTTCAGGACAATTTTGTTTTCCTTTTGTTCAGATGAGACCTCTTAATTCGAAAAGTTAGGGTTTTTTTCTTGATGTGTGGCTTTTATTGGAGTTGCATTCACTTGAAATTTACTGTTCAGCAAATAATTTCCTTTGAGGACCCTGGTTTAGCCATTTAGCGCGAAGGAAGCAATTTGGTCAACAAACATACGCTGGAATTCTTCTGTTCTCTTGATAATCTCAAGTATATCCTCAATATCATTCTTTTAGGATTTCTCTCTTCATTTTTCTCCATCAAGCTTTGTTTTTATTTTATTTTTTTAAAATTTAGTTGCCTCTTTCACTTGACGTGCTAACCACATAGTTAGTAATGGGGTTCCTTAATATGCTGAATTTGAAAATATGTACTGAATTTAAAAAATGAAGTGTCCTCCTGTGGCCTTCTCATATCCAGCTGTGGATGGCTGATTGGCGTAAGTGTTATAATTTGCAGTTGACCTAGTTTATGGCTGGATAAGTTTCTTCATTACCAAAAACAGTAACTTTAAAGTTGACAAGGGAGGATTTTACTAGCAATTTTCTAGAAAGTCAAGCACTTGATAACGTTTTACTTTTAGTCTTAATGGCTACTAGTTCCTTTATTACGGTGTTCAGTTCAGAAAAGCACCGGATAAACTATTTGTTGCTAAAATTTATAATATTGGGTATGTAATAAATTCCTTTCCAGAGTTGAGAGATATCTATTACATAAGCAGATGGATCCTTGTTACTTTGCGAGCAAATCAAATGTTTGTCTATATTTGATCTATAGATTAGAGAGTTCTTTCAAGTGATGTTGGTTTAATATCAAAACTAGTACTTTTGTCGTTTTAGTTTTCATTCCATTTTGGATCAATATACTAGAGAGTCTTCCAATTGATTTTTATTAATAGCAAAAGAAATATTCTTGCTGATATTTTAGTCTTTGTTCCTTTTCTGTTGGAAAATGCCAGGCATTAAATGATGATACGTGTAATGCTGTCAATGAGTTCACTGTAACTACTAGGAAAATGAGATTAGTTTTAATAAATTTCTCTACTATGAATAAAACATTTGGTATGGGTCAATTTCATCTTCCGCTGCCAGGTTTTCAGATTGCATTTCTGAAATCAGAACCGGTCCCCCTCCCCCCTCCCTCCCCAAAAAAGGCTCATATAAAAAATACCAAAAAAATAAAAAGGAAGGGAGATGGAGAGAAGAATTTAAGCTTCTATCCTTCAACTACATATCTATGTCACGGTCCTTCGACTAACATGCTGAGATTGCCTGGTTCATAAATTTGAGTCATAGCATTTTATCTGGCTTTGCCTGTAGTTTATCTAAATGCATCATTCTGGATTTATATGGACCTCATTTATTCAAGGATAAGGAATGTGTATATTGTCTCATAATCATAGTTATTGGGGCACTTCATTTTCACCCTGAGCTGCCTATGTCTTCTAAGGATGCTGTGACACTCTGTCATTATAACACTACAAATGAAGGGAACTTTTAAGTTTTTAAAGAATAACTAATCTGGACCTTTAGCTTCAATTCCACTGAATTGTCTACCAAGTTGTAGTAGTATAGGTCAAGGATGAAAATATTAGTATTTGTATCAGTCACAAGTATATCAGTATCAATTATATTGAACAATACACATTGATATATCAAAAACAAAAATTTTTTTGTGAATAGTGAGCTGATGGACGATTATAGCTGATATATTTGGTATATCGTTGATACGGCGTTATATCACGATTTTTTTGCGATATTATGAAATATCAGTATTGGGCACCTTGATATTAGTATATATTGACAGATATATTATTCCATGGTATAGGTAGTTTGTCCTCAGTTGCATGGTTTAGGTGTTTGTGGGGGAATATCTAATTTGGTGAATGGCACTGCATTATAAACCAGCTTATGTTTGTTGATGATACGTCGATTCTCCATAATGCAACATCAGATTTTCTCCATGTACAATTAGGCAACGTTCTGGCTGCCTAGGAGATAACTTGGGGAACTCTAAATTTTTAGCCATTGGAGATATCTAAACCTGAGGAATCAGCAGATATTCTCAGCCAAAAATTCAGCTCTTTTCCTAGTCAATAATGCAACATCAGATTTTCACCATGTCCGATTAAGCAATGCTCTGGCTGCCTACAAGATAACTTGGGGAACTCTGAATTTTTACCAATTGGAGATATCTAACCCTGAGGAATTAGCGGATATTCTCAGCCAAAAATTCACCAGCCAGTTTACTTTGATGTGGTTTCTTTCCATTGTATTTTTGTGGAAGTTGTAGATTTTTCTACAGTATAAGTATGTTGCATGGACTCTAGAGCTGAGAATTTTGAGAAATTCCTTTGGTTTTGGAGGAAGCAATCTCTCACAAGTTTTTTCCAATTTTGGGTAAGTTGTCTCTCTAAAGTTGGTAGAATTGCTAATGTAAATAGTACCCTTATGGTCCGTTTGGTTGGTTGGAAAGTGTTAGGACTTTTTGTTGGCAAATCCTATGATAAAGTGTTGTAATTTAAGTCCTTTTTAGAGATTTTAAGTATTAGTGTGGTCTGGTACTTGATATGTGCTTTAAGATTGTTTGAATAGATTTTGGTCTGATGCTTGACAATAGCTTAAGTGGGTTATTATTGTTGCGCAAGATAGTCGCAATGCAGAAGCTCGAGCTGCAAATATTTAGAGATGAACTGCAAGGTGTCTGCTAGACAGCAATTTGTACTGCAGAGGGTAGTAACACTTCTAGAGGCAATCCACAGGTGACTTGCAAGACACAGTGTTAAGTGGATTGAATGCATTGTTGTTTCCAAAGCACTAGAAGCAAACATGAGATAGAAGCTCAAGCGGAAAATAGTTATCAGCACTACCCATATTTCTGATCGTCCTTTGACAGACTGTTTACTACATGTAGAGAGGCTTAACTTCTGACAATGGGGTGCAAACACAATTGTTAGTTTCTTCTGGTGGCCGGGATCTTCAAGAATCTCCGAGAGTATTATCTTTAGGATTGTCACCAATCTTTTTTAGAGATTTTATATTTCTATTTGATTATATATTTATGAAAGCTTTTAGTAATCTCTCACCCATAACCTATTAAACACATTACTTGGCCTATAATCCTATGAGTTCTGATATGTGACTCGTACATAGAATTGATATATTGTTTTTGGCTGAAATCTCGGGTCAATAAAGGAAGATCCTAGAGGTTTGAAAGAGTCTGGATCTATGCCTCAGAGAGTTAATTTGGAGAGTGAACTCTTTAGTAAAGGTTACATGTTAGGGGGAGTCAGTTAGGGGGGCCTAGTGTACCTTTACCTATTGTACAGTAATTTGACTTTCTAATGGATTTGTCTGTTTCTTGCTTGGGATGCCTGGAAAGTTTTCCTCTCAAATTGATTGATTCTTGAGGTTTCCTTTGCCAACAAAATCCCGTGCCATTTACATTTTTGCATATTGTGGTTGTAGCTATCATACTCTATCCGTGTGCTAAAAGAGGTGGGTATAAATTTTAATTTTTTTGAGAAAGGAATATAGTTGGAATGGAATAAATAATTCCTAGTAATAATTTTTTCCACGAATAAAGTTGTTAATATATGATTATTTCTTTAGTTAAGAGGAATGAATAAATATTTTTACTTCATTCCATTGTTTGGTATGCATGAACAAAGGTATAAATAAGTAAGGAATGGATGTAAAGTACTTTTTCTACCGTACTTGAATATTTTAAGGATATTATGTGAACATAATATCAAAATGTAAATTGATTATATTTTAAGGATATTTACCCGTAGTAGCTAAATATTTTTTAATTTTAATAACACAAAGTTGGGAAGTGGTTGTAGAGTTTCTCTATTGAGAAAATTGCTCTATGGGCAGTTGTGAATGAATCAAAATATGGGAGTTGTCATTTTGGACGGTCTCTGAAACTGCCCACTAACAGCTTTGGCATTCCTTTTAAGAATCACGTCATGAAAAGCTGGGAGGTTTTTATCCCATCTGTAA
Source organism: Nepenthes alata (assembly GCA_028571085.2). Taxonomy (NCBI): domain Eukaryota; kingdom Viridiplantae; phylum Streptophyta; class Magnoliopsida; order Caryophyllales; family Nepenthaceae; genus Nepenthes; species Nepenthes alata. Next base: position 10,939 of record JAOVVI020006141.1, on the reverse strand, counting down.
ACTTTGCATCAAGATTGGGAAATTCTGTTTTCTTTTGGTTTGATGAGTCACTAATGGGTTGGTTTTAAAAATCTTTTATACTGGTAATTAATACCGACACTCATAATTATTCAGAAAGGAATGAGAATTTCTTATTCTGGAATCATGTTATCAGAAGAATGAGTCCAATGAGAACTTTGCAGAAGACTGCTTCATTCTGTTCTGCCTGGATCAACAGAAATTGAGTGTTTTCCTTGAAAATAAATTGGCAATTCACTGCCCCTTTGACTGTTTCTTTTATTGTCTTGGGAAGCTTACCCGGGAACATACCAGGAGATTAAAACAGTCAGCCATCTTTTCTTCTCTAAGAAGACTATAAGGAGTGAATTTGGCTCTAGCTGTCTGTCAGAAAAGAGCTTTTGCCAAATTCAAGTGGGTCAGTTTTAAGTTGTATATTTCTTGGGTTCATTTCTTATTTCATGTTTCAGATGTACAAATTGATGAATGCCTTGAAAACAGTTTTAAATCATCATCTTTCATGTTAAGATGTCGCAGGCATATTGTCACCAAACAAAACAGTCGTCATGATGTCCCAGGAGATCCTTAATGGTCATGGTGCATGTCACAATCATTATCAGATCTATTCTTGAAAATCTTCTACTAAGCGTATATCCTATTTTATTTGGTGCTTCCTCGCACCCTACTTAAAATTCCATCTTTCGCTGATAAATAATGGAAAAAGTCAAAGAAGGATCCTCCTGCTCACAATTAGATCCTACTATTTATCTTCACTTTTCACAAAAGATGAAGAGATGGATTGATCGATTCATTGGGTAGGGGTTGACAGGGCTAGAACCCTAGTTTCCACCTTGACAGGGCAATGCTCTGACTAATTGAACTACGATCCCATGAAAATACAATGGTCCCCTAGTGACCCATAAATCTTTCATTGGATAACCGCTTATTGTGATTCCTGCAACACCTACAAAATCCCCACTTGTGACTATAATTATAGTTGGCATAAGCTAGCACCAAATACATTCAAAACTCAGCAACTTTACTTGATAACCAGATGTTCTGCAGAAGAAAAATATATAACAGTCATATAACTCCAATAATATATATTTTCCTTCATCTTTTCTCACCTTCAATAAAACTGTGTCATATCATTGTGATTACATTACAGTCCTCAAAAGATGATGTTTTTTTGCCCATGAGTGCAGATCGGAAGAACTGCAGTTTGACAGATGTCAGGCGCTCATATTACGCACAGAAACATGAAATTTGCATCAAAGAAAGCATGGAGGTCTGTTTTGCCTGTACGTCTGAGGAGCAAAGCAGCCACCCGATTTTGCCTGTTTCCAAAGACAAACTCGTTGGGCTTTGGCCCTGGCAATGCTCCCGTTCATCTGAATGTGTATGATCTAACCCCTATGAATGGATATCTTTATTGGGCTGGCCTTGGCATTTTCCATTCGGGTGTAGAAGGTAAATTCAACTACTCAAGTAGCATTTACTCTCGAAAACTAATGTTGTGAATGATTGATAGCTCATGATCATGACGATATGTTTTTCAGTAATACTTTATTCATATTTGATTTTGCTTTGCTACTTACTATGAAGGAGAATTCAAGCTCTAGTTAGTAAATAAGACAGCTATTCCCACTTGTGTGCATTTAAGGAACTTCGATTTTGTAAGGTTTTTGAGCTTTTCAGTTCCCCGAGTATCTGCCCCATGTTGAGCTGGGAAATTTTTTGCTACATCAGTATTGATATTAGTCACAGCTATAATGGTGTTGGACATGTCATGTTGGTATCGAATATATAGGCAGAAAAAAATTAGGAGAATCGTAAGCTGACAAGGAAATATTTGGCAAATATGAAGTTTGAATAACGGCTGATATTTTGTGATATATCACTGCTATAGTAATATATCACGATTTTTTTACGGTATTTGGAAATATTAGTATTGAGAGGTCCTAATATTGATGCATATCAAGCGATATTTTCATCTGCCAATTGAGAATTATAAAAGAACCAACAAATAAAGTTGAATATTGAGGTATAGTGATTTTCATACTTGTATCTATACATGTATATATGATATTTGAAACATAAGGAAACATGGTACTAAGTAATATAAGTTCTATTTCAAAATGAGATACTCCCACTAGTTTATTGGCAGATTTAGAAGAAGCAACGAAATCTTCTATCCTTGCAAAACTAGCTCTCAATAATTTTACCTCCATGTCCCAAACTATATTAGGATTAGAATGAAATGATTGTGCACAATAAGATCATAAAATCCTCCTCCGGACTTAGTGGATAACGGTTTCACAAGGTCTGAAGTCTTACTGGTTATCGAGGTCATTTTTTTAGTCTCATTCAAGGTCCTCCTTTTGCTCCAACTACTCATTGATTGCTGCAGTTATTATTACAAATATTTTGATTCGTGGACAGTTTTAACAGTTAAACTACGGGTTGCTTGCTTTACACAATTTAAGGACGTTGGGAGTTCTTTTTTGAATATTGTGAAAGTCAATGGTGAGCCTCTTTATTGGACATTTGTTCGTTTGATCATGCAACTAGTGATGCAGATATTGATTGATATTTAAAGTATCAAATGATATATATTAGTATTGGCTCCCATATACCACGATAATATTATGATATGTTGTCGTATAGGTAATATATAGGTTGATATACCTGATATTTGGATAATATATTAGCCAATATAATCATGTTAACTTAATACTTAAAAAAAAATTTCTTCCAACATGTAAGATATCAATACGTATTGTCCGTTATGCCCTATACTGATAAGTTTGTAACCAATATAAATACCAATACTAATAATATTACCGATATTTTTATCCATTATTGTAACTGATGCATCCAAAACAACAAGATAATTACTATCAAGTATTTGCTTCACATTGTTTTGCACTGCATTACTGTCTTGGCCATCCAAACAAAAGCAACTGCTTTCATGGTCCAAAATGTCGACCAACATCCATGAAATTTCAGATTTAACTTTCAAACTCTGGTTCATCAAGTTGGGCTTTCTCACCAGGATTTTTTATTGCTGCTGCATGCTTACATGTGAAGAAGATGATCCTCTTCTAGTGTTCTATAGATTATATTACCTTGAGAAAAGTTATTTCCAGCTTAGACAGTGATTTCCTTTCCACTGTTGTTGATTTTATGCTCTTTCTACTGCCATCTCTTATCTGGTAGAGACTTTTTCAGAGACTGGGAAAATAAAGAAATTGTTAATATATATAAGATAATTATGTATTTATGAATACCGTCTCTTTAACTCTTGACAGTGCATGGAATAGAATATGCATTTGGAGCTCACGACTATCCCTCGAGTGGGATTTTCGAAGTTGAACCACGACAGTGCCCAGGCTTCAAGTTTCGAAAGTCAATATTCATCGGGACCACAAGCTTAGACCCGAAACAGGTTCGGGAGTTCATGGAACAGCATGCTTCCAGCTACAATGGAGACACTTACCATTTGATTGTCAAAAATTGCAATCACTTCTGCAAGGATGTGTGCTACAAGTTGACGGGGAAGAAAATCCCAAGATGGGTTAATCGACTAGCTAAACTAGGTATAATTTGTCGCACTTGAGGTAGATTTAAAGTAATATAGATGGGGTAGTTTGGTGCACAAAACTTTCACTATGTGTGAGTTCTATGAAATGTTAGATGAAATCACTGTCCAATATTATAGTATTATTCAAAATGTATCGATATCAATCCCCCGTATATCAACATTTTCCAATACCGCGACAATATAGTGAATGTTGCCGTATTTATGACATATTACGATATTTTAGCCAATATATCCAATACTTGGCTAGTGTTTTCCTGTCAATTTATAATACCGATATGGTTGCGACTGATACTAATCCCGATATTTTCATTCATATGTACCTTATTTGAGATATCGCACATGATATTACTTCATTATGAAAAAGACTTTTTCCATGATTTGAACTCATGACAAACTAGGTTCTACAGAGATAATTCTATCACTGCATCGAGTCTCCTAGTTACAAATGATGGCCTGATGTATGAAATTCATGCTATGTGTGAAACCGGGGGAAGGGTTAGACTATTTTGGTCTATTGTAGTTGTTTTACCTTGTATTATGTAAGAAGTAGTTTCCATGGCTCAAACCCATAGCCACCAAACCATACGACCATAACTTTGTCATTGCACGAAGTCTCCTTGTCAGATTAAAGTAGCATGTGTTCCCATATTGTGACTGCACCACATGTTCATTTCCATTTAATCCATTTGACAGGTTCTGCATGCAACTGTGTTCTTCCTGAAACTCTTAAGGTCAGTCCAGTTCAACAAAATGCATGTTTGGCGAATGAGGAGAACGAGAGAAGAAGCCTGAGAAATGCCTTCAGCTGCCTATCTTCCATCTCCATGCGACAGAGGCAACTGTCAGCATCTTCACTGTTTCTTTGCTCGCCATTGAAAAGCTGCTTACCGTCGTGCGAACTGCGAAGCTTCAAAACTCTATCTTTAAGAGAGAGGTGAGGACCACCCATGTCGAGCTTCGGTATTCTTTCAAGGCCAGTGAAAATCTACAAGCATTTCTGTGACCATTGGCTAAGCTTTTCGGAGATGTGACTTTAGTTGTAACATGTTATTTTTTAAGTTATGTCGCGTCGCCATTGTTGTAACCTGTACCATTCTGTTTCATCACCTCTGTAACAAACTAACAGTTCCTCATCATCTAAGCATGCTAAGATCCTTGAAAAGTGCTCTTGTAGCTGTAGATCCTGATTCAACTGGGTAGAATTCAGTCTATTGTTCTTGCATTCCTTTTGGGGTTAAAATAACTAAGATGTCTATTTGCCAAATGTTCCAATGTGACACGGGCAGATAGAAAACCTGACCCGCCGCAAGTCAGGTATGATAGCTGATCACCAACGGAGATAGTCAAACCATGTTGAGAGATACACGAGCTGTTGTCCGAGTCGGCTGTGATAATTTGATTGTCGCTTGCCAAAGATTTCAATCCCAAGATTGAGAAAATGCAAATCCAGCCGTCTAACTGAAAACCTTTTGAGAAACCGATTCGGGTTAACAAAAAGGTCTCGGGTCCATGCCTGCCAAAGCAATAGAAATAATTAAAAAATGAAATGGACTGAGCCCATGGGCGGAGGTTCAAAAATAATGGGTTATGTATTCCCTTTTTACAATATGAATTAAAGGTATTAATTAAATTATGTCGTAATTAGCACGGCCTGTAACAAGTTGTATTATACCTGTGCCCGGTGGCAAGTTTAGAAGATTGCGTGTTGTGCCTTACATAGTCTATTTTTTAACTTACGGTATATTTAATTGTTGGAATGAAATAATGTGAGAATAGAATAGTTATTTCCAATGGATAGAATTGGATAAGAATAGAGTTAGGATTTATTATTTTCATGTTTGGTTATTGAAATAGAGTTAGTTGAAAATTTATATTTCAATGTTTGATTTGTAGAATTATATAAGAAATACGGTAAGAATTTATCAGAATGACGCTTTTACTCTTATTAAATGAGAAAAATATATTATGTAAAATAATACATACGTGTATATGTACATATTGACTTACCAAAAAAAAGTATATATGTACATATTTTTATATATATTATATGACATATATATGCATAATATATATATATATATATACATTATGTACATATTATTCTGAATTATTATTTAATACACTATATTATTTTATTATATAAAATATATATTTAATAAATATATAATATATTATATATTATAAAAATAATATAAAAAATTATACATATTATAAATGCCATATTATTTTATATAATATAATATATATTTATAATACATATTATTTAATATACATATTTTATTATTAAAATAAATTTTCTTTACATTTTTATATAATATAGCAACGGTCATGTGACCGTTGTAGCAGGAGAAAAGGGGCATGAGGCAACGGTCAGATAACTGTTGCCCTATTTTCTAAAAAATTAAATTAAAAAAACCTATAAATATCTCCTTTCCCTTCTTTTACCATTACATCTTTTTACTTTCTGCTACTTTATCTTTCTCTTACAGTATAATAAGTCACAAGTGATAGAATTATATTTGCTGATATAATTATATTACTTTTATTAATATATATACATAATTTATATATTATTATTTTTAAATTTAATTATTAATTATAATATATATTTTTTTTATTAAAAAATTTTATAGTAAAAAAATATGAAAAATTTATTTCAATACTTTGACATTGATTATACTATACATATTTACTGATAGCCTCTCTAAAAAAAACATCTTCATAGTGTATAGTAACCTTTTTAAAATTAAATTATTTAAAAGATTAGGAACTGATCATTTATATATATATATATATATAAGATTATACTTATAAAAATTATAAAAGTACCAATCACATAAAATGACACGCATAAAAAAATACAAGAGGCAAGAATGATAATTATAACTTATTTATCCTTATTGTAAAAGTTATTATTTTATTTTTAAAATATCATTTTTTTTAAATAATAGTTTAAGAGTTATATCAACATAACAAATTTAGTCACAAAAAGATGAAAATCAACGGTTTAATATAATATAACTCAATTTATCCGATATTGGAGATTGCATATTGTTACGAATTCAAATTAAATAGATCAATTTAGTAAATAATTAAAATTTAAATAAAAAATAAATAAATTTTAAATCGAGTGTAATATAAACAGACTTATAATAAAATTTTGACATCCAAAATAATAATAATAATAATTAGACTAAAAATTTATCACAAGACCTCATCATATTACCATTCGAATAATATAATCATGATCTATTACAAATAGTCATAAAAAAATAGACAATTCATAAACATATACACATATGCAACCATCAAATATACTGATCCAACCACCGAATGCAAATCCAATGCCACTTAAGCCAGACCGAATATCCAAAATATAACCCCAATACACAATTCGAGCAGATCCAATAATAGTATGACAGATATAATACTCACCAAATAAAAGATGTCGCGACAAGTCTTGACCAACTCCTATGATATGTCAAAATCTTCTATTCTAAAGGGACAAAATAAATAAATATGAGTTTAAAATTTAATAAATATCATATAAATATAATAATAATTATTATGTCGAATAAATCAAAAGGAGGGTTTATAAGCATATATTACATCGAACAACAAATATAAATACGATGTCCAAAAATAGATAGCATATATAAATCTAATTATTAACTCCGAAACAGAATTCAATATCAAAACTAATGGTAGTCTCATACTCAAATTGTATATTCAATCACTTTGTTCCGTTGAAATATACTCACAACAAATTGTGATCTAGAATCAAATCTTGTATGCATAATCAATGATTGTAGTCTAGGCTTGCAACTATTGGCTATTTCATATCATCAGGTCCATTAACCCAGCTATATGTTAAGCTTGTAACTATTGTCCATCTTTTATCATTATCGACTACATTTTAGATCAATAATTATTCATGTATCTTTTGTTATTATTGACTATATTTTAGACCTGCAGTTACTTGACAATCTTTTATCATCGGATCACATATCGGCCCATCAAAGCCTCGAACCACTATGGTCACACACATAAATCGGCCCACCGGAGTCTTAAACCTCCATAATCCCACACACATATCAACCCACCATGGTCTCGAACCACTAGGGTTCCACGCATATATCGACCCACCAAGGTCTCAAACCACTAGGGTCCCACACCCATACATCAACCCACCAAGGCCTCAGACCACCATGATTCCATATAGTAGCGACTTCAACTCCAGGCGGCATGCATGTGTACCAATGCACGATATAGTTCATGCCCATCTCCGTATAAACATAATGATACATGAATATATATAGTCCGGATATTTTTTTGGTTTTCATAAAAATAATAAACCCTCTAAAAATTATAAAACCAGTATAAGCCACTAAATGATCAATAAATCATACACGCATATACATAATAAACAAATAAGGTACATAAAAATAATAGTCATATAAATAAATTCTAAAAAACGCAAGTAAATATCATTAAATACGAAATCAGACAAAAAATATGGTTTACAAATACTTACTTTGATCTTATATTAAATAGTTATGACAAAATGATATTATGAGATTCTCAAACTCCACCTTCTCTCTCCTCTTTCCTATGCGCCCTCTCTCTCATCTCTTCTCCTTCCTTTTATATACCATACCTTTCCTTTTCTCTCCCTCTCTTCTTCTTCCTCCTACCATGCGCTCCTCCTCGCCAATCAGAGCCGTAACTCTATTTTGTCCTCCTCGCCAATAGAACCACTATGGTCACACACACAAATCGACCTATCAAGGTCTTAAACCTCCAAAATTCCACACACATATCGACCCACCATAGTCTCAGACCATTAGGGTTCCACGCATATATCGACCCATTAGGGTTCCACGCGTATATCGACCCATTAGGGTCTCGAACCACCACCCACACCCATTCATCAACCTACCAGGGCCTTAGACCACCATGATCTCATACAGTAGCGACTTCAACCCCAGGCGGCATGCATGTGTACTAATGCACGGTATGGTTCATGCCCATCTTCGTATAAACATACTGATACATGAATATATATAGTCTAGATATTTTTCGAGTTTCCAAAAAATTAATAACCCTCCAAAAATTATAAAACTCGTATAAACCACTAAATGATCAATAAATCATACATGTATATACATAATAAACAAATAAGGTACATAAAAATAATATACATGTAAATAAAATCTAAAAAACGCAAGTAAATATCATTAAATATGAAATCCGATAAACAATATCGCTTACAGATATTTGCTTTGACCTTATACTAAGTAGTTATGACAAATAAATACTTTGAGATACTCAAACTCCACCTTTTCTCTCCTCTTTCTTGTGTGCCCTCTCTCTTATCTCTTCTCCTTCCTTTTACGTACCATGCCTTTCCTTTTCTCTCCCTCTCTTTTTCTTTCTCCTACCGTGCACTCCTCCTCACCAATAAGAGTCATAGCTCTATTTTGTCTCATTTACCCGTCAACCAAAATTTTTGTTAAAATTGATACATGCAAACAGAAAATTGATATCAACAAGGGGAAGGGAATAATTTACTTGCCTTAATTTCTTGATTTTTTTCAATCAATGGAGACAGCAACAATTTTGCTTTGTTTCGGCTCGTGCGCGCCACCGTTTCCTCCTTTCTTCTTCTTCTTTCCTTCTCCCTACCTTTGCCTCCCTTCTCTCTCTCCTCCTTTTTTTTCCTTCTTCTCGTTCTTTCTCCCCCCTCTCTCTCTCTCACACTGCTTTCCCTTTCCTCTTTTCTCTTCTCTTCTTCTCTCCACCACTCTACCTTACCGCCTCTTCTCTACCTCTCCTTATTTTTCCTTTCTCTTCTCCATTCCCTTATTATTATTACTATTATTTTTTTCTTTTATTAACAAATCGACACTCGGGCACCAACACCAATACAACTTGGGTGCAAGCCAACTAAAATCAACACTAAGGTGCCTCTCGAGTGTGCTTCAGGCGCCAGTCCTATTGATACGAAAACTCTTTAAAATTTAATAATATTTAAATAATTTTTATCACATTTAAATTATCCAGAATAATAAATAATTTTGAATAAATAAAATAAGAATCCAAGATGTTACACATCCTTTTCGTTTTGTTTTAATAATCTTTCACAACAAAAATACTTTAACGATTGGGTTGATTATGAATACCAATTGAAAGATTTTGAAATGATTAACTATTTTTTTAAAAATATTTTATTTTACTATTAATGAACTTGTAGGAATCCTTTACACTATCAAAAATCTATTATTGAGTCAATTATTATCATTTACTGATATCTTTGTGATTTTTTAGGATTATTATTTTTTTGCCATAAAATATCGATGATAGAGATTGATGCGTACCTAAATCCGACTTCGAATAGATTCGGATTCGTTTGGATTGTTGACCTAGCTCCGTTCACTGAGTGCGAATCCTGCACACTACTAAAATGAGCAAGAGGTCAGCGTGTCGGTAAAAAGTTATCCCACTGAAAATACTCTGACGCTCAAGTCAGTAAAGCCTCTAAAGATAAGGAAGGTAACTGCTATAAAGCGAGAAAAAATGAGAGGATTGGGAGTACTGGCTGGTCAAAGACATGAGCGATCGATTCCTACTCATAGAGAGCGTAAGAAAATGATATTTTAAAAGCGTGAAAGGCTCCGAGAATGACACTCAAGAAGCCAATTAGATCTTCAGGAAGCTGAAAATCTATGGTGATGTTTAGAAGACGAACGCCCGTAAGAGTGGAAGAGATGATGACTTCCGTCGAGTACCCTCTGAGCATTCGTGGATGTGAGAAATTTTACTGTAATAAAGCAGGGGCTTTGGTCCGTGAGTAATCGTCTCTGTATGTCCGAAATTGCCTGTGAAAGCCTCTCGTGTGTAAGTAAGAATGTGTCTTTCTCTTAGAATGTGTCAACAAAAAGCTATCAGTAAATATCAGTCAGAAGTCCCCCCTTGAATCAGGCTTCTAGGGTTTTACTTAATGTGGACAGGGCAATCTCTTCCTTCGGAAGGCGTGATCACCTGCCTTTAATAGTTGATGCCCGTTGCCAAACGGACCAAGATAGTTTTCTTCCATGGCAGCCAGTGGCCTTCCAAACCGATCACCTTCTTTATGTAAATATTACCGTTGGAGAGCCCCAGTTGGCAAAAAATTAAAAAAATCTGGTGCCTTCCTTATAAAAAAAGTATTGATTTTGTCAATACCCATTTTGGGAGCCGGTTGGGATCGTGGAAGATGTTAGGAAGGCCGTTGCTCGCTGTCTGATGGATCGTGGGCTCAAGTACGTCAGGTCCGTAACCGTAAAAAGCCCTTATTGG
>JAOVVI020006140.1:0-15854 GCA_028571085.2 Nepenthes alata | reverse complement strand
GACATCGTAGGAGTCCTCGTCCTTAAGACGCTTCAGGAGTCCTCGTCCATGTCCTCAGATACCTCTCGGACATGATGCCTTGAAATAGTCCTCGTCCATCTGTTCCATGGAGTCCGCGGACATACCACTCGGGAGTGACCCCAACACCTAGATCGTCCTTTGAAAGGAGTGTAGGAATGGCATTCCCCTGGCCAGCGATTTTGTCAGCAACTTGAGGGAAAGGGGAAGCCCTAATTTAAAGCCACAAGACATTAGATGTGGAATCTTCTATCCCAGTATCATGAGATCATCTTTTAACAGCTCAGGATAATTTTGAAGACATTACATCTCATTCATCAAACACACAGGCTCGCACAATAGTCAATGAATAGAGCCAATAATATGCCACAAATGACTAAATGATATCCCCCAAGTATTTATATAGTATCATATTGCACTACTTAAGAGAGGTTCATCCCGAGATCAGTATGCCTCAGTTTTATAGTTGGACCCTCGAGAAGTCTCCAGATTAAAACCAGATTCAAGTAGACACATGAGGAAGATTGTCCACAGACCTTTCTTTACAGTCAACTGATGTTCAATGGACAATAATACATAAGCTACACAACTGAGAGAAACACGCTAACCACCTCAATTTCTCATAGTGCTATCATAGTCTTCCTAGTGAAAAGACTTTTATATCTATTCAATTAGGATTAAAAGTTAAATAGATAAATAATTTAAATTGTCATTTAATCACCACCATTCATTTATTAAGTTTTTAATCCTTACCGTTAGATGAATATATAAACTTTTTCATTAAAAGGACCATAACAGCTCTCTAATCTCTCATGCAACATCTTTTGAATATCAGGACTCAAAATTTGAAGGCTTAAACCTTTGGATTGTCCAAAATCCAAAGGCCAAATAAACTGAACTAAACCTTATCCAAGTCCCAAAGAGGCAATTTAACATCATCACTGGTTAAAGAACATTGCGCAGGCTAACATTAAAAATCTTAAGCTCACTTCCTTTCAAGGAATAATCAAAAGAGACAAATGAAACAAGCCCTTATCCTCTTTTTGTCTTCGGGTACAAAAAACACTCTCGTAAAGTAGGACGATAATGTTTGGTACAATAGTCTAAGGTGATCTAAATTGAACAGAAGTTTCCAAAACAAACCGAAGTTGTAGCTTCAAATAACATAATTTGACCTGCTTCTAAATGAGTAAAGAACAAATCAGTGTATGAAAAATATAGATAAAGAATACAGGAGAAAAGAGAGAGATAGATGCATGGTTCCCAATTTTTATTTCATCTATACTGAATTATATAGGCTATATATCTACTATATCTAGCAAAAACTCAGGCAAATCAGAATGTATTCCATGATTTTATAAATTCCAATGACTATTCAGCCAATTTACCCACTATTTGGGTTTGAATCAATGACTCTCACTGTATGAAACCGAGACTAAACATGAGTTCACATTCCCATCTGCCCACTGCATTTGAAGAACATCTTGGAAGTAACCTCACATGACCGGTCCTAACTTCCACCCCCCCCCCCCAAAAAAAAAAAATATTTGCCCTTCAATTGAAGTAATCATCAACCTTCAGCTCACGTAATTAGTATATCTAATATGAATTTGAGATGATAGTACCAGAGCCAGATAACATAAATAGCAGTTGCATAAATTTATGGGAAGGTTACTCAGATTGGAAGGTTATCTCCATAATCTTCAGTTCTACACAATGAACATCAATATAGGAACAGTAGTCACAAAATTAACATTAATCTTGTGTTAGCTCATGAAGCCGTTATAGCACTGTCATGTGGAAAAACTCTGAATTTAACGACCATGTCGTTGTGTCAGAAAAGCAAAACCATATGGCCATGATAATAAACAGTTCCAGTGGATCTATGACCATCCAAATACATAGTCGAGGATGTAGACAACTGCCAGAGAAACGGGGTAGAGCACAAAAGCTATGAAAGATGTCCAAAGTGGGAATACTGTGCGGAAGCTTCCTAAGGCACCCATCACAATGCAGACAATAAGAATAATAAGTACTTCGGATGAGAAGTCCCATGTCAATCCCCTTATATAAACGAGGGCTAGAAACACTGACAGGCAGAGGACATTGTTCATCGTCACTGATCCATATATCTGGAGAAAGAAAGAAATAGACAGTTTATGATATGTTTTGTGACACAACTGGTATAGCAAAGGCCTACAAGACTGGTAAACACATTGCTAATATTTCATCTCGAATGCAGCTGCCTACCTCATCTGCGCATATGCAAACATACATCTTCAACACCATTGCTACAAGAAGTCTAATCCTAAATCCTAAATCCTCTACTTACAAAGACAACCAAATTATATTTCAAAGGTTTTATTCATCAATTTGGTCTAGGTCAAATGGATCATTAAAAGGATTCTTAATTATATCTCCAAATAAGTCCTTGATCCCAACAATTTAGCCATATTTTCCAATAGAAATGTTGGCTACTTCCACACTGAAAATATCATAAACAACAATATCAGATTAGATAAATCTATTCAGTTTACATTTCTTTTTTTCCGTACTTTTTTCTTGATGCTTAATTGAAATTGATCAATTAGAATGCTTGAAGTTTCTGTTACCTATGATTTTCATGACAAGACTTTTTTTTTGTTTACAAAATTCTACTGCTCAGTTGATTAATAAACTCTTTGAATGACTGTTGCACAATGTTGGCACAGAGTTTACCCTTTCTCACCCCGTTCTCTGCAGTAGAGATGGAGGCAATTCTAGGTCACTTTATTCATGCACTTAGCGTTGGTGGTGGTGATATTAGTGGCTTATTTAAGTAGTTGTATATGATAAATTTCTGTTTAACCTCATGGTATCCTTAAGAAATCTCTAACACAAAAGAACGGGTGGCAGCTACCCCACCCCAGCGAACCTTCCCTTCTCCAACATTGGCACCCTCACTGCTAGCTGAATTTGGCAAGGTCCAGCCACTCATTTGTTTGGTCCGGTCACTCCCTTGTGGGTTATCCAACAAATTTGTTCGTCATCGGAGGATTTTCGGAGAGTAAATAATGGAGTACATTTGTTAGAAGGAAAGCCGGAGAACCCTGAAGCTGAAAGGCTGCGGAAGTTTTTTGGTGTCAAAATGGCCAGTCAACTCATTGACCGGTCAAAAAGACAAATGGAAGGCTGGCGGCCGGCTGAAGGTACAAGCAAGCAAGGTTCGACCAAAATAGAAGGTTTGGCCAAATTTTCAGATTTGGCATTTTGCCAGGATGGCCATTTGGAAGGTATGCAAAATGGAAGGCTTTCACATTTGGAAGGTTTGGCAAATTAGAAGGTTTCCATTTTTGGAAAGTTTGCCAAAAGTGATAGGGGCTTGCTGGTTTGGGCCATTTTGCCAGCTTTAGGCAAAATGACAGCTTTGCACATCTTGCCAGGTTTGCGGAAAGATGCCGGAATGGCATTTTTGCCCAGTTTGATGCACATTGGTGGAGCACGTGGACGGCCAATGGGCGCACGGACGGAGCGCGCAGACGGCCAATGGGCCAGGGAAGAAGCAGAATTTACCGGTTAGTGATACCGGTATGAAATCGCCTAAGGAATCTGATGGAGGAATAGCTTGGAAGAGAAACCGGTCAATAGATAATTGACCGTCCATCAGATAATCCAGTGGGGTCCATGGGTGCCAGCTCAGAAAATCTTCTGAGCATGCATGATCTCAAGAAAATATGCAGCACGATCTCTGGGCGCCATTTATGCAGAGCATCTTTATATTGTTGGTAGGGACAGATTTTGTCTAGAATGCAATATTCGATTGAACAATAATATATATATGCATACCGTAAATGGTGAAAATTATCCAAGTGTGAAAAGGAATGAGAAGTGCACCACTGGTGAGGAAGAAGAAAGAAAAACAGAGAGTGAGAAAAGGAGAATTTCCTGTTACTCTGGTAAGGTTTTTCTTTGTCATTCTCGGGTGTGTGACGAATATTTCATCTCAGGGGTTTTGTAACCAATTTTCACATGGTGGACTTTGTGTCCCGTGATTGTTTTCTTCGATTTGTGAAAGATTTTTTACGTAAACTTGTGTGTGCTTCTTCATTCTCTTCTCTTTTACTGTGTGTGACGTTGTGTCATTCTGTCCGACCAGCCTTTTGCTCCAACATCCCTATCCAGCTGTGGGCCAGCTAGGCTGGGTGACGAGAGAGGAGGTGAGGGAATGGGAAAAGTTCAGGTTCAAGAAGCCTCACTTGAGGCTTTATGTATCATATAATGTGGACCCTGGATTTTGTTCTGAAGGCCCACATTTATTCCTCTCATGGTCTCATCCAAAGGCCCTTTTTTTTTCATCATGAGCATCCCTATAAAAGGGGTTGCATAAAGCATCTGCTATACAATGGATATGTTGAAGGTCAAACTTTTGAGTATATTGTACACGATCTTAACTTGCATAACGTAAAAGGCCATTTTCATGACTCAATTCCATGACTACTAGCATAATGTAAAAGGCCATTTCCATGACTCAATTCCATGACTACTAGCATAATGTAAAAGGCCATTTCCATGACTCAATTCCATGACTACTAGATTACACGACGAAAACTCTATCCCTGTGCATGTCAAAACTGATGCTGTGGTGAACCTAACAGACATTTGAACCAAGCCCACAAAAAGGAAAATAAGAGCATAAAAGGGTAAATCAAATAATTAGGGAATGAGATACTACTTTCAAATCATATGGGAAAAAGAAGGAAATAACATCCTGTTAAAGTCACACAATCACAACTGAAGATCATACTAATACATTGCATAGATAAGCATGTTGTCATCTTGTTAAAATCTACACCTGATCACCAAGAGCTGACATGGCATCTAGCAAACATAATTTAAATTGCGTGAGAAAACTGAAAACTACAGTGAGAAGTAGAACAACTGCTTTGACTGAACACTGCTAACCAATACCAAATTTCAACCAGTTATTTGGAGCTGTCATTGCAATAAAGCAATAACATTGAAAAAGTCAGTGCAGTTGAAGCGTTTTTGGCATTCTTTTAGTTTATTTCAAATATGCTCAACAATCGACTGCCTGCCTCCTGATATGACCCCAAAAACAGCTTTTATATCCTTGCCAAACTAAAAATAAAAGCAACTTCGAATGCCCCGCATATCATAATATAGAGTAGTCTATAGATATAACATTTGTAGAGCACATACCTCAGAAAATGTTAGAGATGCAGTTCTCCTCGTCTTTCGGCTGGCAAAAATGATGCCTGAAACTGCCTCACTGGAGTTTGTTGCCAAAGGTAGAGCAATAAACGAGATAAAGAACGATGGAATGCCAGTAGCATCAGAGAATTCATCAACCGCATCTACAAGGGGATCGGCAAATATAGCGGCAATAATAGTCCCCCCCGACAACAACAAAACTGCTTTGAACACTGTTTTCTTTGAATATTCAACTCCACCCTCCTCAGCCTCAGCACCTTCATCCTCCAGCAAGTCATGCTCTCTCGTTGATTCCTGTATATATAGAACATAAGTGTAATGGTTTAAGAAGATCTAAAACTTGCAGAATTTCATCATAAGACAACTCACCTCATGCAAATCAGTTAGATATTTCATTGTGTCTGGGTTTATTAGGCCGGTTTTAGGCCTTGAACCACTTACTTCATAAAGCCATCTTGAGATGCCACTCTTAAACTCATCCAAACTAATTCGAGAGTCTTGATATGTATCGAAATCTTTCATCAATTTCTGCAAAAGATCATTTCCATCCAACTTCATCTCATCCAACCGCATTCCCAAAACAAAAGCTCGTAACTCAACATCAGAAAGATAATGATTGTTATCCTGATCGATGGCATGAAATAGCCTTGTTAAGACCTCTTCATTAGGCCTCCCATCGTCAGTAAACAGTCTTCCTAGTGTTCGGATTTTCAGGTGCGTAAGAAATCCAGTTACAATCCGTCTATCCTTCATGTATCTAAGCCGCCGTTTTATGATCCAAGGCTGAAAAGTCTGGCCAAACAATGTATATACTCATAATAAAACAAGAATATCCCGAAATCAGATAAAAATAACCCTCTGAAAAGAGCAACTGATTTATATTTATAGAAGGTTCTCATAATTAAGGCAGACACAATAATATAAGACTAAAAGGTTTGTGTGGCTCAATTGAACATCATGTACACTAACATACTTAAGTGAAACGGAGCAACCGAGAAAGTCTTGAAAGGAGAATAGCAACAGTGAGCAGAGGAAGAAATCAGAGTGGGGAACATAAGAGGGTAAAAAATAACTCTTGAAAGGTGAAAGCAATACCGAATAATCAATTTTGTTTCAATTCTCATTAAAAACCCACTAGACATTCCCTAAATATAATCTCCTAAGATTAGAAAATATCAAAATCCTATTTTACTAGAATTCACAAATGCTACAAGAAATCCTAAACATCGAATTGGAAACCAAATGTGCAATAATCACTAGAAGAATAGCAGAATCATAAAAATACTTCTAATTTTGAGATTCAGTCACAAATTCCCAATCTCAATCAGCAACACCCAAGTAGGGGGAAAACCTTTTTGGTTTGTACCCAAATAGAAAAAAAATAATCAACTATCGCACGAATGATAAAGATAGACAATTGAAATCTACGCATATTGTGTATACATCTTGAGCTTCGGACATAAGTTCAATCTCCATCAGCAACAACAGTGTTATAACACTTGGCATACTCCATACAATCTGTTATAAAGGGTGTAAAAGGGGAGTAGGAATGGAAAAACAAGGATTTTCCAAAAAAAATTTGAGCAACACATGGACACAACGACATAGCAAGGGACAAGACTCTCTCTTTAAGATCAACTACAATAAGTTCACAGTCTCTTATAGTAACAAATGGTGTTGCTAACCTTACTAACATTCTATACGATTTCACTTCACATGACTAGGGGGAGTGTGGCCACTTCCTGCCTTAGGCTGCCAGCCACTGGCCAAGTCGATATGACTACAATGGAAGATGGACGGCAAGCTGTTCTTATTGGTTTCTCTTGTAGGAAGTCTTGGCTTGTATTGAAGTAACAAACTGTGACTGGCTCAAAACTGGCATTAGCATGGTTAAAGTTGTGGTCAACATTCATTAGTAATGTCAAAAGGTCACGGTTTTTTTTGGAATGGGGGAGGAGGGGAGGCAAGCTCCTAGAGAAATGGATATAATAGGAACAATTGCATAATTAACCTTCAAAACTGAATGAAGAATCACAAGGATTTTTCTCGCGAAAGTAAATAAGGTGTTTTAGAGCCTACCATCTAAACTAAACAGCAAAATTAACTTATCATACGAAGTTATTAATGTCAAGTCCACATGATAGAAAGCTGAAGATACAAAAGAAGAAATTTGAATTCACTAGATTAGAGCAGAGAATTGCAAGGATTCCCAAGGACATAGTAAATTTTGATCACCATTACATTGATTTAGCAAACCATTCTCGTAGTATATCTTCATGATTGAAGGAAGAACAGAACAAACAAGCAGGTAGAAGGGGAATGAACTCATAAAAACTACTCCTTTTAACAATGTCTTAACTTTCACTACGATACATGTTTTAGCACCAATAAATATTCTCCATTTCAAAAGCTTTTTCTCACACCCAATCCTGATGACTTTGTGGAACGAATCGCAAGCACAAGAATATTGCTGACAAACGACGATCATTTTACAAATCCAATGTTACTCTCTGTAAATTTTATGCAATAAGGAGAGATGAAAAAAATCCCACAACAGAATTAGTTACTATTCACACACACATACATATATAAAGTTATTTATATATCAAAAATACTAAACTGCCCATACAAAAAAATATCTTTCGGCATATTCCAAAATATATTCTAAAAGTATATTCTAACAAGTATTATATTACTAACACATTCTAACACTCTCTAATGCACAAACAGCTAAATTGTCCAGCACTTAAAGTAGGATAGATAGAACATGTATTAAGGCCATCATTGTTGAGTAATCATAGTAGAGATTAGGTAAAACAGCAGAATTTAAGAAGGCAATTTAATGCTTTTTATAGTATAGGATCTACTAGGGAGTAAACTGTCAAAGCATGGACACTAACAATCTTGACAAGTGCTTTGCACAAGAAATCTGCACCCTCCACCCAAAAAATACTAGAAAAGCCCAAGTTTACTGAACACAAAGATAACTATTGCATTCCATGATTTTTACAAATCCCAAACGTGAAAAAATGCATATTCCAAGCATTTTCAACTCAGCAATTTCTAGGCCACGATCAAAAACAAAATACTATATAAAGAATAAGAAAAGTATCATCACCTGATATAAACAATAGGAAATCAGAAGCACAATAGAGAGGATGAGTCCAATCAATACTGCTATGTGTCTTGCAGAAGTTGAATTCAAAAGTTGAGGTAGTTGGACAACAACAAATGGTATCACAGAGAAAGCCATAATCCTTGCAGCATAGCTAGTCCTGATATCAGTGGAAACACCGGATTCTGAAAGGACAAATATCGTAGTAATTGATGGAAGTAACAAGAAGGCAGCACCAAATGAAAAAATATACTTCTCTGATTGCAGTTTTAATGATCATGATCTATAGTTGTTTATATGCATCACATTGAGATTCTGTCATTCTTAAGTCAAACTATGTTTCTATAGGTTTCTTATGTGATCATATTATGTTCCTCCTGGTCGAATAAAAAGGGGGGGCATATTTTCTGGTTTAAGAGGCACAAAAGAACTACATTAGTGATATTAAAGGACACTAGTGCTACTATATAATATATAAAGAACTAGACATGATGTTCAGGAAGCAAAAAATCTGACTGAAGGCATACCCAGTAAGTTAAACCCTTTTGTGTCTGTTTCATGAATTGCAACAGAACCTTGAATGTCACACTTGCCCACGATAACACAGGTTCCCCATAGCACAGTAAGGAGCATCACTGTCGACCCAGCAAGCAAACCCATGCCCACAGAAACTTGGCTCTGAGCCGTCTCTGTGCTTCCAGAAAGTCCAGATACTATGGTAGAAAGAATTAAGAATAAATCAAATAATCACTGTTGGAGTAAATCCCCTATATATGAAAAATAAAGTCCTAATAAGAAAATTTTATAGAGATTATATGTATATAACATTCTTTTTCCCAGGTCAGTAGTCATAAAACCACGCTAGATTGTAAGTAAATCTCCTCATGTCCTATATCCATTCTTTTGAGGTCAGTGGAGTCCCCAAGAATCAACTGACTTGTGCATATACGAATATATTTTCAGGTCACGGACCCACACGTAAACCTGCCAATTGATCCATTACATATGGTTATCTAGATAGTGTGTGTTAATGTACATGTTGGAAGTCTTTTCTAGATGGTATATTCGTTCCACTGAACAGGAAGTCAGAATTCCGGTATATAGGGATTTCATAAAAAGCTTCTTTTGAGGAATGGGCTAAATCATTTTCAAGAATAACAGCTAACAGTCCTGAAACTATCACTTGCCGAGCTCCAGTGGAAAATAAAATTTAAGTTTCTGCACAGGTTTCCAAAAAATTGTCCAAGTTGTGAAATGAAATATTTTAATGTTCAGTCAACATTGCATGCCTATTATGGTAGGTATCATCCAGATTTGTACAAAAAATCTTACTGACTAGTATTTCAACTGGGCTTAACTTCGGTTCTGATCCTCATTAAACTCGTCTCAAACTATTAAGCAGGCTCAATTGTACACCACCAACAACATTTCCACCCAAATAGCACTCCCAAACGTGTCACAACAATAAGAAAATGACTTTATTCCTAATTACAAAGGCAACATGAGGTCGTGGTAAACATGAATATCCTTCAAAAAAATGACAATGCTGAGAATGTCTACGGCAACAAATCAGGATCAAGGAAAAAGTACAAGAAATAGGCAAGAAAAGTAGAAGACACATGCATCATGGGGTAGACGAGAGTACGTACATGTTCTATTAAATGGAAGGTAAGTATCCAAACGAGGGAACCAAGTGGGTGATAAATCGACATCACTATGAACTTGGAAAAATTAAAACTCGTCCATTCAAGCCAAACATAATTCCTTGGCCTAATTCTTTCCCATTTACCAATTGTTGCCGCTTTTTTTTGAAAAAAAAAAATCAATAAAAAAAAGGATATAAACATTCATGAAATGAACAATTGTATGAAGCCAAATTCCTAATTAAAAGTGAATTATAAATAATGAGAAGATTGAAAAGAGCTAAGTAATTTCCCCTAAGCAGGGTAAACTCAGGGCATTTAAAGAAAAACCTTGTGTCTGGGCTTCGGCCTTACCCTAAGCAGCTGAAAATAGCTCTCGAGACCAGAAGAGGATGGTTACATCATCTTCTAAATTTTAAATTTCCTCCTGATGCCCAGACATAGGGTAACCTCCTTATACCATCGTTTGGATTATCACACCGGGCCCTACCCCAAGAAAAAAGAAAAATAAAAGCAAAGAAAAGACCTTCAGTTGATTAATTGAAAATTGGGCGGAAAATCAAACAAAATCTGAGCTCTGTAGGAAGATCACATTTTTTCTATACTTTAAATTAGAGCAACTTTAAGCCAAATAGCTTATTTAGACTTGTTGGATTCCAATACCCGGGGTCCCTAAAAGCATGGCCCAAAGGAAAAGCCTAGTTCGAACATCCCAAAGATTAGAGGCCCAAGAAATCAAAGGACGCTGCAAACAGCACGCGACATCCAGGTACGAGGACTGAAGAGCCCTCCCAGCAAGGCGACGTTGCAAGTAGCGGCTGAGAACTCCCTTAAGCAGTCCGAGAACTAAGGCGAGATTGATAGGCCGCGGACTCTGCCAAACGTCAAACTAAGCCAGTAACGGACGAGTACTTTCCCAGGCGTTCGAGAATAAGAGCGAGACTGCATATAGCCAGTAACTTATTAATATTTTATAAGTTAATTATAACTATGACACATAATTTTCTTAATTTAATATAGAATTATGAGTTTTTTAATATAATTAGATGTTAAATTAGGAAAAAATGACAGAAGAGAGAGTTTTCTCTCATGATGAAAGACAACAAGTTTAAAAAGTACGTTTAGAACCGATTGCAAATTAGATATGTAAAAATTTTCATACATTGTGAAAGATGAAGCTACCTATCTTTTTTTATAGTTTAACCAAAAATTAATTTTAACTTTAATAAATACAAAATTTAATATTTTTTAACTAGTGATATATGATTATCACGTAATAACATACCTTGTATTTGTATTATAATATATTAAAATTTTAAAAATTAAAAATATAAAAAGAATTATCAATTTTAAAATTTTTAAATACCCACACACTATTTCCATAATTTATTAAAAATTAATACTATTATAAATAAATTTAAAATATTTAATAAACTGTTTTATATTACTTTTGACAATATTTTTATACGTCATCAGATCCGAATTATTATATAGGTTATTGAGCCAAAAACTAGCTTGCCAGGTTTGCCTAATTTACAGTTGTCCAATATTCATATACTTTGAATCTTGGTCATATACAATATAATAAATAAAAAGTTTAAAAATTAATGGGACACACTTTTTAATTTATTCTTCAATATTCAGATCAGTTGTCTTTTTTTATTAAAAGAAAAAAAAGAGGATGCAAAGTGCAAATGTTGATATTTATGTGAAGAGTCTTAGAGAGGTGCGTTTGATGAAAAACGTCTTTAAAAAAAGAGATAAATGCGCTTAAAGTGAAACGTTTTGAAATTGTTACTTGTTTATTTTTTTTTTATTGTTCATCCCCCTTCTCTTGTTGGAAAGAAAGAATATATATATAAATTTAATAGGCAATTGATATTTTCTATCAACTGTTTATGAAACCATCTAGATGAATAAGGGGATACCATTCGCTGACGGTTTCTAACTGATAACCGAGTACATTGGGCTTTCTGGATTAGAGAAGAAAGTTGTTCATTCTCGTTGGTTAGAGGATATGGTTTATAGGAAGTGGACTATTCAGATAGGGACAATGGATTCATCTATCCACTTTGGGCTATGTGGATTGACTGAAAAATCATTCAATTATGGGCTGATTCTTTGATAGACCTTCCTTTTGGGTCAAAGATAATGATACTCATCTCTAGTTGCCCATACCATAAGATTTGAAATTCAACATTCCGGTATAATAACTGAGGGATAGTCTGTTATCCGAACTTGTGCTTTTTGTTCAAAGAACTTCACTTGCTGGTTAGACGAGAACTATCATTCCAGTGAGTTTTACTAGTTGTTTAAATGAGGACTCCACGTCCGATGGGTTTCATTTGTGCCGCTAGCAGTAGCAATAAATGCAAACCTCTTCAAGTTTTGTGTTATCTCAGAATCGTATCAGTCATTATTACTGGCTTCAGGGGATTGATGGCTTTCAGGGTACTGACACGTATCACAACTATGATGAGGTGTATCCTTTTAATTTCTCACTACGATGTTGTTTTAGTTCCAAAGGTTTCATTTAAATTGTTCAGATTCTTCCTTCCTGCACTCCTTTTAAACTTAATCATTTTACCCTCTCTTTGAATTTCCTTTGTCTTCTTCTTGCCTTAAAGTTTCTTAGCATTCTTTCATGGCACCCAGGGTTAAAAATAATCAATCGGTTCTTACGTCAGTCAATGTCGAATTTGTCCATACTTGGTATAGGATTTTGAGCTCTTTGGTGTACTTTTTGCCCGATGTTGGTGGCAAAGCCTATTTCCCACTGGAAGGGGTACATCACGGTGTATGAGACTCATCTGAAAGGAGGGTTTCACTTTCCAATGGCGTCGAAGTTATATAGGATCGTGGTGGCTCTACACATTTCGATTGCAAAATTATAACCCAACTCCGTTCGTTATCTAGTTTCTATGTGTGTTTTCACACGCCACCATGATCTGGAGTTGGACACCAAGGCAACTAAGGTAATCTTTCATTTTCACCATGGAGTAGATTTGATCTCAATTTCTCATTGTTATGATTTTATATTGAGTGGGAGAAATTCTAACTGAACTAAAATGTAGAATGATCGATTTTTCTTCTTAGCAACTCCCACTAGATGGGAGCTCTCTAACGAATGGGGCCAAGTCGGGGTGTCTTTTTGTACGGAGGTGTTTGAGTATGAGAAGGAGTCGGCGAAGGCATTGATGGATGTCATTAAGGAAAAAGCTGACTCCTTGTATGAAAATAAGAAAAATCGATGGTTACTACCCGAGGCTCTAGTGCAAGCAAAATGGGAATGCCCTTTCGAGGGGTTGGATGTACCTCCTGTGCTGTTGGCTCTCAAAAGGAAATTGAAAAGAAAGCAAAGTCCACTTCACATAAGTGAGCCTTCTAATATGGTTCCCAAGCCTAAGGAGGCCTCGATTGGGTCCTCTTCTTACGATGACAACTAAGCCACCATCAGCCAGTTAGTAAGAGCAAAGAGGTTGTCTGAGAGGGTGCACCCAATTTTTTCCTTATCAGCCAAACATCTGGGGCCATCAAATCTGATGAGAGTTGTGAGCCCTTAGAGCATGTTGCTTTGGCTGTGGGCAATCCCCAGGATAGTATAAAGGGCGAGCCTATCCTAACACCAACCCATACTTCATATGGGGAGTCGATCGTCCAGCCATCTGTGTTTGAGGCGCCCCTGCCCGATCTTCCTGCTAACTTTACCAATGGGGTTTCTTGGATAAACGAGACTCAGTCTGAGAAGGCTGAGGAGGTACCTCAAATCGAGGCTTTGGAGGTTAGTATCCCAGAGGTGGACACTCAAGAACTTGTTGCTGAAATTGTTGAGGTACCTTCTTCAAAATCCCTAGTGCCCGAGGCCAGAGATGAGAACAAGGCTGAGAGAAGAGTTGAGATGGCCGAAGTGCCATGCCTGGAGGTCCCTGTGTCTGAGGTCGAGGAGGAAGCCATAACCGAGGGAGTAGCCAAAGCGCTTGACTCTGAGCCCCAGTGCCAGAGTTCTGATGGGAGATTTTAACTGATTGAGACATTGAGACGATTGAGGGGGTCGATGTAGAGCCCCCAAAAACAGAAGTGCAAGAAGTTTTGGAGGTCCCTACAAGTGATGCTCCCGTAGGGAGCTCTTCTTTCTCTGAGATATTGGCTGAGTATCTTTTGAGTTCCATTCTTGTTTTATGTAATTTCTAACGTGTTCTCCTTTTACAGTTTCAAGAGTTGGCACAACGACTTGTCTCCACCGCCGACCGCACTATTAGATTCTCGGTTACTCTCTTATGAATAACTCAACAAATAAAAAGTCATCGGTTGTTCGCATAAGGCTCTTGCGAGGATTGGAGTGTTCACGCACTTGAGGGGCGCTTGACCTCAACTCAAGTGCCAATTATAAATTAATGGAGGATTGTTAGCGCTTGCCTCACACTCGAGCGGTGTAGAGGCGCAGATTCCAAACTTGGTGTGCGCGCTCCGCACTTCTAGGGTGCTTGAGCCCGAAATACAGAACCCGGTGCCCTCGATCCTCGCTCACCGAGAACTCGAGCGTCGATAGAGGGTATTAAATGTGGCTTATATGTTTTAGGGTTACGATTCTGAAATTTTTATCCACAACGGGCGCTGCATATAGCGAGAGGAGAGAAGAATAAGAGGTTTGGCATCTGATCGAGGTTCGATTTGAGTTTCGTTCTTTGCCAAGGTCTAATGCATCGTTCTAGAAGTGATTCTAGAAATATATTTTTATTTAATTTCTCTTTTTCTCATTTTATTTCTCTCGTGGGTCGTCAAGTGTGTTGAAAGGGGATTGTATTCAATAATTCTTTATACGGATTCGAAGTGAAGAGATTCGGAGGGGGTTCTTGTAACCAACACTATTTACAGTGGATTTGTTCGAAATACATCCCTTAATTTTTTTATTAGTTGAAAAGAATTTTTCATGTTAAAAATTATTGTGCATTATTTATTTTCTATACTCATAAACTTGGTGGTTGACGGTTAACGGGGAGTTCGAGTTTGTTCGACTATGTCAAGTCGGGTGTCAAGATTCTAACAAATAGTATCAGAGAGAGATTGAAAAATATGCAATTTGATAGCATCGATATCGAGGAGTTTGCCATTTTATATGGAACAGTATAATGGGTAAGATAATTTTATCATTTGGTAAGAAAGGGTGAGAAATATTTTAACTCGGAAAGAAACGATAAAAGCATTGCAGATAAAGAAAGATGACCTAGAGAATATGGTGGTGGAGTAGCATGATAAGAGGGACCTGGTTAATTATATAATCAAATTGTATCTCAGGGATAATACTTTTCAGGAGGTCATTGGCTTGTTGGATCCAGTAGAGGTCTAAAAGAAGTTTAAAAATTAATATAAGTCTAAATCATTGACAATGAGACTGTATATGAAAAAGCAATTCTATGACCTACATTTGTCGGAAGAGGAACCTCCAAAAAGCACTTAGATGAGTTTAATCAGATTTTAACAAAAATATCGGCACTTGATAAAAAGATCAAGGAAGAAGACAATGCATTGGTATTACTGGCTTCATTGCTGGCCTCGTATGCTTATATTGTCCTGATACTACTATTCGAAAATGACACGCTAACTTTGGATGAGATAATCGCTTCCTTATAAATGAGTCAAGGTGGAAGCAAAGTGTTGAGACTTAGGAAGAGTTGAGGCTCTTAGTTACTACTAGCGGTCGAGGATACAAAAAATTGAGGAATCGAGGCAGCAAACCAGAGAGAAGTAATGGCCGATCTAAGTTTCTGGATATGGAGGGTTTCTATTGCCGCAAGAAGAGCCACATGAAACAGGGTTTCCCCAAGAGGAAGCAGGAGAAGATGGGCGGTGGAAAGCATCAAGAGAGG
>JAOVVI020006139.1:0-15857 GCA_028571085.2 Nepenthes alata | reverse complement strand
AAAATGCAAATATGCATTTTATATAATTGGCGCGCGCTCGAGCGCCTCTCGAGCGCACGGCGGGCGCAAGCCCTCTCTCGAGCGCCGAGCGAGCGGGGCACACACTGGAATATATGCTCGAGCTCCTAGCGAGCGGGACACATACTAGATTATCCGCTCGAGCTCCTAGCGAGCGCACAACGAGCGGGACACATACTGGAATATCCGCTCGAGTTCCTAGCGGGCGCATAGCGATTGGGGCGCATACTAGAATATCCGCTCAAGCGTCTAGCGAGCTCAACTTGATCTTTCTTCATGCGGTCAAGATATGTACCTCCATCCGTCACATCAAGTGGGTATGGGCCCACACGGAAGCGACCCATAACCCAACATGTTTGGTGTTGTGGTAGTCGCATCAATAAGGCCCGTAACAGCATACTTGAATCATGACATGATAATTTATTCATGATAGAAACTAATATCCGTAATCAGCTATTAGAATTTGGAGGTGTTTCAAATCTGAAATATATGTGCAGAAGAATGGAGAAGAGGAGCAGTAGAACATGATGCTGATAATCTGAATTTTATTTCTGTAAACTGATGTAATGAATCTGTTAGAGCACTGGTAGAACAACCTCATATTGATACACGAGTAGAATGACAGAATAGATGAAAAGCAATCTCAAATTGAAAACAGAGGAATAAGGAGCATCATGTAAATAATCAGCTCTATAATCTATTTGTGTTTTTTTATAATTCCAGAACTTGTTTCACAGTGAAGAAAATCTACTACTTATATTGTAGTTGTAATCTAATTACAACCAATGGATGAATTGCAA
Source organism: Nepenthes alata (assembly GCA_028571085.2). Lineage (NCBI taxonomy): Eukaryota > Viridiplantae > Streptophyta > Magnoliopsida > Caryophyllales > Nepenthaceae > Nepenthes > Nepenthes alata. Next base: position 15,039 of record JAOVVI020006139.1, on the reverse strand, counting down.
AGGAAATAAATCCTAGTCTTATATAGAAAACACAAAAAAGTGCATTGAAGCTATTTTTACGATTATACAATGAGTTGAAACATGAACAAACACAATTTGTGCTTGCTGTGAAGTCTGGATCCATGGCTAACTGATTCATTCAATCAACTGCCATCGTAAACATCAGTTGGATCGTGTGTTGATGAAGTAGTTGATGATCTGAAGTGGTCGGTTGATAAGTGAATTGGTTGATCTAAAGTGGTTGCTGTATATGTTTGTGATGTTGCCCCTGTGATGGAGGAAGCGTATGGCAGCAGCTCCTGGCCTTTGCTGTGATGTAGCTGTAGCCACTTGCCGTTGTAGGTGATGATGTGATAATAATTTCATAACGGCAGTTTGGCTGATCGTGCAGCTTGATGGACTACAATGATCTGGAATAACAAATACTCTGCTACAACTGTTGTGATGAATGACAGGACCAACTCATGCACTTAATTGCTGCTAGTTTGCTGCTGCACTGAATTGCACAGCAGCTGAAATACTGTGATATACAACAGCTGAAGCAGTATTCCATTTCCAGCAGTGTTGTTGCCAGATACTGAATTGATGCATCTGTTAGCTGAGCTTTCATGGTGGCAGCTAGCAGCTGCACTGCTACTGCTGATTAATTAATTGAACGGATCTTCGGTACACAATAGTTGTGCACTGATCCATGATCACTGAATTGGGATCTTATGGTTTTCTAACTTGCTGATTTTACTATTTCAACATCAAATTCTGGTGTTGCAACTGAAAGTGAATCTATCGATATTATTCGTCCTAATAATATCACTGAAAAATATATAAGATTAAAATAAAAAAAATATCGCTTTACATGACCCAAATTTCATCCAAAGATGATCTTGTACAAGCCTAGTGCAAAATTTGTAATTAGAATTTTTCTACAAACTTTGCTAATAGTACTACACATCTGAATCATTATATTAAACAACATATCCTAAGATATTTTCTCAAAATATTTTCCATTTTGAGCAGCATTGGTGTGTAGAGTCCTATGGTGTTAAAAAATAAATTCTAAATTTAATTTGGAGAAGTACTTAGGTCGATTTGTACTTTTTTTACTGTCGTTACACATCCTGTCACACTTTGGTGAAAAGCCTGTATGCATATACATTGTTTCTATCTATCATATGTCCTAACTTTCAATCAATTAGCAAACGCGTTCTTAAACAAGATATAAGAAAATTTTATATAGATGAGAAAAAGTTGTCAAACTTAAATTGGTAAAATCAGCTAGTAGAATTTATTTGACATTTGATACGTGTCACTGCACATTGGATTAATTGTAATTAAAAATTACAAAAAAGATTAATCAAATTTACTGCACTGGCCCACCTTTAGATTGTACTTCCATTGTCAAATTTGTGTTTGGCTATTTGGATAAGTGGAAAATTATATGTAAGATTTTTGATACCACATTGGATAATACTTCTTACAGTGATACAATAGTTATTTCTTTTAAAGGTCAACTTGTTAGAAGGAGGTCCTTAGTATTTCAAGGTAAAATTAGAGGTGTTGTTAAAATATTGAAAAGATTTCTCACAAATTTTATGAATTTTCTCATGAAACTTACCACTTAAATATTAAGAAAAGTCTAAGGAATGACTGTTGTGTAAGATAAGATTCTGCATTTATTATATTTGATCACGCATTGTAATTTTGCATGCTTATGTGTATGGTACGAGTTTTGAATATTAAATTTTAATTATGATTAATTATATTGAGATAAAATAAGTTGAAGTCAATCGTAGAAAATTGGGTCAAGGCCAATTTCAGATTGAGTCACATTGAGTTGAAGAACGTTTAACCGGCGACTAACGTGCGCACATGCGTATCTTGTGCAAAGAAGTCGCACCTAATGGACACCTAACCGAAGTGTGAGAGAGTTTTCCAAATTTGTTCGAGCGAGAGAGTTTTTCAGATTAGCTCCATGTACATCCGAAGGACACTCGAGCACGTTGAGGCAAAATGCTAGCGAATGACGTGCGCCCAAGCATTAGCGACGTGCGCCCGAGCATTAGCGACCCTCGTGTGCCACTATATTTGGCCGCGATGTTTGATGCGCATCCAATATATTTACATGCGTCAATTTACTATATAAATCATGTTCGACTGATTTTTAATTATTTTCTACTAGATTTGGAGAGAACAGGAGAATAGAGAGAAAGAGAGAGGAACTACATAATGGCTTTTGAAGTCAATCTAAGCAAATCTTTTGAAAATTTGTAGGCATGTACATTTCACACTTTCATTCCTTTGTTGATCTTTCGTTACTTCCTTGAGTATCTTTTATTCCAAATATTCATATATGAAATATTTTTATAGTTAACTTATTTATGCGTCACATGTATGAATTTTTATCCCTGTTCTTTGTACTTTTTATAAAATCTATGTTCTTAGTTTATCTACTTTGTATTATCAACTTATTTATCTATAATTTTATCAATGTATGAGCTGAAATCGTGTTTAAACAGCTATTGTATACTTTAAATTTGTAAATAATGCTCCTGCTTGTGTAAATTTACTAAGTATATGTTTCACATGTCCTGAAATTTTATATATTTGCCCCTACATGAATGATATTTAAAATAAAATATTAAATTTATAAATTTTACTGATTTTTTTTAACTTTACTTAAAAGGCTTATAATATAGTATTACATATTTTAAATTAAGTATATCCAAATTTCTAGAGAAAAATTTAAACATTGTATGATGAAAAATTAAAAAAATTAAAAAAAAAACTCTATAATTTATTAAAGAATTAAAAATATTTTCTCTGGAATGAAAAATACTTTGATTATGTAAAATTAGGTAGAGTTTTTCTATATTTACGCATCGGACCATTATAAGAAATTCATTGGTGGTCTACTATGATATGCCTTAGTATATTATAGTGTTGATCAAAGTTTGAACCTATCATTCGTGGGTGAAAGTAGCGTTCAACCCTTCTATAGGGTAATATGTATAATAGCCAACCTATAGGTATTAAATACTAGCATAAAACCTTTGGTTGTGTAAAAATAAATATAACTCAAATTTTGATTATTTGTTCATTAATTAATAATGTCCTACTGGCCTTTCGTATACAAGAATTACATGTGATGCGTACCTGGATTCGACTTTGAACAGATTCAGATTCACTCGATTGTTTGGATCTGACTCCGTTTACCGAGTCTGAACCCTGCACACCACTACAATAAACAAGAGGTCAGGTGCCGGCGGGATATTATCCCACCGAAATACTTCGACGCTCAAGTGAGTAACAAGCCTTTGAACTTTAAAAATGTGAACTGATAAGTAAAACGAGAGAGAGCGAGAATGAGATTGGTAGGAGTGTTGGCCTGAATATGTTGAGACGTTCCCGTGACTCGTTGAGAGTATGATTTTCTGACTTGACGTTCGCAAGGAACGAGTGGGAGCAATGTCCTCAAAGCGTGGTAGCTTAGAGGTACGGTTCTCAAGGAGCGGGTGAAGTCTCTGTAATCTGGAGGCTTGGAGTTGAATTGGCAAAGTAAGCGATTGAGAGTAAGTATGCTCAAGCACTGCGTTGTATTTTGCGTCTGCGTTCGTATCTTAGATCGTGTCCCTCCAGAGTAGAGACCCTAGAGTTATATAGACGGTGGGGAGTGCGACCTTCATTGGCTAGAAAGGCGTGATTCCTAGCCTGGTGTTGGGCGGCCTTCCTTGAGTAGGAAAGTTTGACTGGCGTGATCTAATGGGATCATTTCCTTTCTGAGGGGGTAACAGATTTCTAAATTATGTACCTTCCTTTTATATTTTTGTTACCATTGACTCCATCGTTGGCAAGGAGAGAGAATTTGGCACCTCTCTTATGGGGAGGGCGCTGAATCTGTTGATACCTTCTTTAGAGGAGATTGATTTCAAGGAAGGCATGAAATTAGGAAAAGGACCGTTGCTTGTCGTGTACGGGAATGCCTGCCAAACTAGGCCTGGCCCATAATAGGTTTTATGTCTTTTCACGGCCTACTGTTACAGTACTTTCGGTCAACAAAAATATAGACTGTCTTGAGGGAGCACGTTGGCCATCTGGTTGGCGTGCTGGACGGTCAACGCTAGCGTTGACCGTCTAATGTGCTTTTGGGCTTTTCAGGACTTTGGGCTATTTTTCTTATTGGGCCTGCCAACTATGGGCCTACCCATCACTAGCCCCCCATGCTGGTGGTCAGGATTCTTGCCTCCAGTATGTTTATGATGGGATGTGCTTATTTTTGCTGGCGGAGTCGTTGCTCGCCTGAAGAGGAGCCTTGGCTATTTCCAAAATATTAATAAAATTTGTTGACCGTTCGTGCGAAGTTTTCAGGCAACTTAGAGAAGGAAGCGTTGGTCATTATCCGTCTTGTCAGAAAAGCATGCCCGTGTCTCTATGCGGTACGTTCAAGATCCCAGTATTTAATGAGCTGGATGATCTGATTCGACAACCTTCTTTGAGGAAAACGACACGCAGCGGTAATGATGGCGTAGGCTTTTGAGATGGTTTCGTGTTCACACGGGTTTTTAAACCGCCTGCTTGTTTCATTTTGAATTTCTTGTGCCTTCCTTGTTTCTTCGTCTTCCTTATTCCGTTTGAGAAGAAGAAAAACTCTAACTCTGACCATGGCTTCCGTCGTCGACATAGTCGATGTCTTGAAAGAAAATGACGTCAAAGTCTTGCACGTTGAGTACAACAGTCCACAGGAGATCGCCTTCTGTGTTTCAGGGAAGGACGACAGAGCTTTTTTGCCACCCACGAGCTTCGTGATTGTATACGAAGCCCATTTGAGGAGTGGGCTCCGCCTTCCTCTCCCCAACGAGCTGATGTCAATTTTTTGGGCGCTTCAGGTCCCCATCGCTCAGTTTTATGCCAACTCCATCAGGTACCTGTGCTCCCTTTGCATTTTCCTTCGTCAACACTCGAGGCTATTGACGATGTCAATGGTTAGGGGGATCTTCAAGATCAATCAGGGAGTGGAGTGGATTTCTTTGTCCCCCCACAGTGGTCTCAAGATAAACACCACCATATACGACTCTCTCAAAAATTGGAAGAACCAGTTCTTTTTTGTTAATGTGAGAGAATCTTGGCCCTTGCCCAAGGAGTGGGGTCAGGTGCCTGAGGTGTATACGGGGGCACCTTCAGAGGCGGAGACGATGTCCCTGGAGTGGCTGGTTAAGTTGGTAGAGGATAATCCAGGAGACTTCAAGAGAGACCACTTGGTCTCTCGTGTGGAGGCAAAGAAGTCCAAGTGGGGGCCTCCGTCTACAATCCAGAAATTAAAAATCCCATCGCCGAAGGTCTTGCAACGAAAGAAGAGGAAGAAGGGTTTTATCATTGGTCCCCGCCCGTCTGATGCAAGTCCTCCTAGTCTAAGGCAAAAGAGGGTGACCTCGGTGGTGCCTTCTTCGTCGTCCTCAAGGCCTGACCACCTCTCTGCTGGGCGTTTTACTAGTGTTGGCACCACATCTGGGATAGAAGTGGAGCTGGCCCTTGAGGCTTATGAGGCCAGGTTGAGCGGTGGAATTATTCTTGTGCAGCCTGCGCCGTCGGGGTTGACTTGGGAGCCATCTATCGAGGTGCCTGGGCCGCAGGAGCCGTCGGTTGGATCACCTGTTGTGGTAATTCTGACTGAGTAGCAGGAGCCGATTTTGGAGCCCCCCCACCATTCCCATGGAATCAGCTAGAGCAGAGGATAATCTTGAGGATCCAATGATAGAGTTCATGGCTGAGGTCGCCGCCAGGCCTACTGACGTGGGTCCCCTTCCTGGCTCACTGCCTTTTGCGTCGAAATTTGGTGTGAGGCCAGGCCAGCACGAAGAATTTGGGAGGTATAAATTCTATTGCCCACCTTATCTTTTGATTTGCCTTTTCTAACTTGCCCCCTTTTTTTTGTGCAACCTGACAAAGTATCGAGCGCAATTGTCAAGATGCTCAGGCAGAGAGACATGGTGATCTCCGATAGGGACAGAAAGATTTCCTGGCTTGATGCTAAGCTGGTGGCTATGAAGGCAAAGCACCAAGAGGACGCGGTTGCCTTGGAGTCTGTTCTGGAGAGCATGGAGGCTGAGAACTTGACCTTCAAAGAAGATGTTGCCCATTTGAAGGAGGAGAATAAGAGAGCTAAAGGGCGCCTTGACCAGCTTGCAGGGCATATGGCTTCCCCAGTGAACGACCTAAGCCTCCATATCCGTCCCCACGAGGCTGAGGGTATGATGATGGCGCAGTTGTGGGAAGGGATCAACATTAGTCGGCGTATTGTATGATGATAGCGTCGCAACAGCCTCGAGACAGACAAGGGCCTCCGCCGCCTCCATAGCTTTCGTGATTGTAGTTTTTTATTTTTTTATTATTTTTATTATTATTTTGAATTTAACGATGTATCTTACCATTTAGCAATAATACAAGTAGTTTCGTGCATGCCACACGTTCTTGCCTTAGTATTTTGCTTATTTGCCTCTCTTGGTAGCTAACAGGGCAGGATTCCTGTGAGTTGGCCACCCGCCTTATTTTTAGGGTGTTGATGGTGTTTTCTAGGCCGATGCATGTGTTAAGCCGGCTTAGTATTCACCCGTGAGTAAAGTTTTATGGCGTTACCCAGGTGCAGACTTGGGCGGCCTGCTTTGGTTGAGCGTTTTCCTCCAATCAACTATCGTTGGCTGATCACGCTATCTCCTTATGATGGAGGTCGTCACGTGTGCTGTGTTAGCCCCCTAAGATTTTTTCGACCGGTAATGGGCCACTTGGATGACTAAGGTTTAGATACAACCACTCATGAGCCGCCTGGATGACCAGGGTTTAGATACGACCGCTCGTGGGCCGCCTGGATGACCAGGGTTTAGATACGACCGCTCGTAGGCTGCCTGGATGACCAGGGTTTAGATACGACCGCTCATGGGTCACTCAGATGTCCAGGGTTTAAATACGGCCGCTCATGGGCTGCCTGAATGATCAGGATTTAGTAATGAGATGTTGAAGACCCTCCTGACTTAGGGGCAACCTAGGTCGTTTCAAACCTCTAATGAAAATCACATATATATGCACACGCAGTATGCTAAGGAAACACTTGTTTTACTAATTGAATTGTGCATACAAATGATCACATATAATTATGCAAAATACATACCTGGGTCCCTATTCGAAGTAGCGTTTGATGTGGATCGTGTTCCACGTCTGTGAGACCAATTTTTCGTCCTGGTTTCGGAGCTTGTATACTCCGTTTCACAGGACTGTGGAAACTAGAAAAGTTCCTTCCCAATTCAGGGAGAGCTTGTTCCGGCTGGCCACCTTTCTCGTAGCCTCGATGCTCTATAAAACCATGTCTCTAACATCAAACTACCTCGCTTTCACCTTCTTATTGTAGTAGCGGGAAACTCGATGTTGGTAGGCTACAATCTATATTCTAGCAACATCGCGGGCTTCTTCTAGCAAGTCTAGGTGTTCTTGAATTTTCTGAGAGTTACCCTGCGGGTCGAAAGATTCCAACCTAAGAGATGGGAGCCTGATTTTGATCGGAATCATCGCTTTAATCCCGTAGCAGAGGTTGAAGGGCATCTCACAGGTTAGTTCGTTTGGGGTTATTCGATAAACCAAATGACTGAAGCGAGCTCGTCTACCCATGAGCCCCCTGGTCCTCCAGCTTGGTCTTTAGCCCGTGGAGTAGCGTTCGGTTTGTGACCTCTACCTGTCCATTCGCTTGGGGGTATGCCATCGAAATGTGGACCAGCCTAATCTCAAGGCTGGTACAATAGTCGGTGAAGTATTTTTTTGAGAATTGTGTTCTGTTGTCAGTCACAATGACCTCTGAAAGGCCAAATCTACAGATGATGTTTTGACGGACGAACTCAAGTGCATTGTGTTCTGTGATTATGGCCAGCGGAACAACCTCAACCCACTTCGTAAAATAGTCGATACCTGCTATGATGAATTTTCTTTATCCAGTTGCAATGGAAAATTGGCCAAGAATGTCAAGCCCCCATTGCGCGAAGGGGCGCGGCGCTTGAAGGGATTTCATCTCGGCGGACGGTTGGTGGCGACGGTTGCCATGAAGTTGGAAACTTTCACACCTTTTTACAAACTCAAGTGCATCCTTTTTCATCGAGGGCCAATAGTAGCCCTGTCGCATGATCTTGAATGCTAGGTTTTTGCCACCCACGTGCGATCCGTAAATCCCAAATTGCGCTTCGCTCAAGACGTAGTCCATCTCTTCTAGGGTTAGGCAACGGAGGTACAGAATCGAGTTGCCACGACAATACAACCGCCTGTCGACTATAGTGTACCGGCCGGCCATTCTCTTTATCCGCCTGGCATCTTCTGCATCTTCCTATAATATTTCGTCCACTAGATACCTTAGGTAGGGTGTCATCCAGTTTTCCATCCCGTAGACCTGCATTACCTCCTGTCCCTCTATACTAGGAGCGTTTAGGACCTCCCTCATGTTTCTCGAGTACTATTCTTGGTTTTCAACCGTCGCTACTCTTGCCATCTGATTGTCCTTCCAATTTTCAGTTCTGGGAACATAAACCAAGGTTAGATTGTGGAAGATGCGGACAGCCTCCCTTACCCTGGCCAAGTATTTGGCCATATGTGGGTTGTTTACCTCCAAGTTTTTATTAACCTTGTTGACGATCAGCTCGGAGTTGCTATAAATAGCCAGTCACTTTGCTGAGCACTCATTTGCTAATATTAACCCGACTAGCATGGCTTCGTATTTGGTAACATTATTGGTGGCCGAAAAGTCGAGTCTAAGGGAGTATTTCACCTCAAACCCGTCAGGGGTAGTGAGGACCACCCTTGCTCCACTGCCCGTGTCTGTGGATGATCCATCCACGTGGAGTACCCATTATGAAGTCTCCATGTGCTGTTCCACATTCTCTGTGGGCTGCCCTTCGAGAATCGGGGTCGTAGTCTCAACAATGAAGTCGGCTAGAGCCTGTGCCTTTATGGCTGGCCTGGGTTTGAACTCATTGTCAAACTCGCCCAATTCGATAGCTAATTTTATCAATCATCCAGAAACATCAGGTTTCTGAAGTATACTCTTTAGAGACTGGTAAGTGAGAACTATGATGCGGTGTGCCTGGAAGTAGGGCCTTAGTTTTCGTGTGAAAAATATGAGGGCTAAGGCAAACTTTTTTGTGCGCGGTTAGCATGTCTCTGGGCCGGTCAGTGTTTTGCTCATATACTAGACCGGCCGTTGGGTATCGGAGTCCTGGCTTACGAGTCCTGCCTCGTAATCTGTCGTCCATTGGAATCCGTTTAATTTTGTTCCCGTTAGAGGCTTAAAGAATGGCTTATACTTGTCACCAGACTTCACTAGGAAGCGGGACAAGGCTGCCAATCGTCCAGTCAGTCGCTGGACATCCTTGACCATTCGTGGGGGAGCCATGTCCGCGAGGGCCTTGATCTTCTCTAGGTTTGCCTCGATCCCTCATTGGGAGACGATGAAACCTAAATATTTTTCCGATACTACCCCGAAGACGCATTTAGTCAGATTCAGCTTCATTTGATGCTCACGGAGTACCTCAAATGACTTTGACAGGTCATGGATATGGTCGCCTGTAATTCTGCTCTTGACGAGCATGTCGTCAATATAGACTTGTATATTGCGGTCGATCTATTTTTTAAACATTTTATTTACCAACGGTTGGTAAGTGGCTCCTGCGTTCTTTAGTCCAAAGGGTATCAACTTATAGCAGTAAGTCCCCCAGTCTGTCATAAATGAGGTATATTCTTCATCCTCCGGACTCATTCAGATCTAGTTATAGCCTGAACAAGCATATATAACTCAGCAACTCATGTCCGGATGTCGAGTCTACCAGCTGTTCAATTCTGGGTAAAGGAAAGCTACCCTTTGGGCAGGCTTTGTTAACATCGGTGAAATCGACGCACATTCTCCACTTTCCGTTGCTCTTCTTTACTAGGACTATGTTGGAGAGCCAATCAGGGTATTGGGCCTCTCCGATGAATCCAGCATCCAACAGTTTCTTTACTTCCTCCCTGATGGCGATTAACTTTTTCACCTAGTGGTTTCTTCGCTTCTACCTGATCGGTTTTCGATCTGGGTCGAGGCCTAACTTGTGGAAAATTACCCGGTCTAAAATTTCAGGCATGTCCGTGGGAGTCCATACGAAGATGTTAGTGTTCCATAACAGGAATGTGATCAGTTCTTTGCGCAGTGCACCGTTGAGAGAGCCGCCGATTCGTATGTACTTTTCTGGATCTTTCAGATTCAGTGGGACTACGTTGGTTGCCTCACCAGATTTGACCAGCTGTAAGGTTATCTCGTCTCGATGGTCAAGTTCTCCTATTGCTATGGTACTCTCGTTAGGAGCGATTTGGGACATGTAGCATGTCCGTCGAGTGATTTGGTCACCTAGTATTTCGCCCACACCATATGGCGTTGGTAAGTGTATTGAAGTAATGGCCCTGAACGCTGTTAGGCACGGTCAGCCTAGTATTGCGTTGTATACAAATGGGAAGTCGACTACCAAGAAGGTAAGTGTATGACTCGCCATTCTCGGGTACGTTCCTAGGGAGACTTCTAGTTAGATCGTCCCTTGAACGGGCACCGGTTTGTTATCAAAGCCATACAATGGGCATTCTGTAGATTTTAATTGACTCTTTTTAAGCCAAGTTTAAAAAATATATCGAGGTAAAGCAACTTATGGAAACTTCCATTGTCAATAAATACTCATTTCATTTGGTAGTCAACGCTACCGTCGAAAATGAGTGCTAATACAACAATAGGGTCTGCATGGAAGGAAACTACATGTGTCAGGTCATCGTCACTAAAACTAATGACGTTGTTAGTAGTGCGTTGCTTCTTCCTCCCTGCGTGCTGGTCCCTGTTGTCCGTCGGATTCTTGATCGGCCGGGTGGTGATCATATTGACCACTCTGTCGTGACCTGATTTTGTGGTGGAGAGGACCCTGATCCTTCTCCGCCCGCATTGCCAGAGCTCTGACCAAGGTCTTCGACAAACCTGGCGAGATGGCCCGTTCTGATCAGTTCCTCAATCTCCCACTGAAGGATCTTGCAGTCTTCTGTGGAGTGCCTAAGAGATCGATAAAAATTACAGTACTTGACTGGATTTTCTCCCTCCACCTTCTTAAGTGGTTTTGCCCACTTAAAGAACTTCTCTCCACGGATCTACCTGAAGATGTTTGAGCACGTGTCAGTCAAGGGCGTTACGCTGATGGTCCCGTAGTCCTTGCACTATGGCGGTCTGACTCTATGGTGCTTTCGGTGGGAGTGATCACCACCATTGTGTTTCCTCTTTCCTTCAGGCGGGAAAGAGCGAGGCTGTTTAGGTCAGTCGGGATGTTTTGCATTGTTGGCCTCTTTTGCTGCCATGTAGGCGCTGTTGATACACTCCGCTTCCCGAAAGGTCTGCGGATTCTTATACGCTAGGTGCCTAAAGAATTCTCAATGTGCCAGCGCCAAAATGAAACTGCCCAGTTTCATTTTCTCTGTGAGTCGAGGGATCCGCCTAGCTTCTACCATGAAGTGATCCAGGAACCTCCACAGGTTCTCTCCATGCTTCTGGTTTATGTGCGACAGATGCCATAGCTATTTTTTTTCCCTGCGGCTGGAGGCATATTTGGACAAGAAAATATCTGTAAGCTCCTAAAAACTTTCGATCGAGTCTAGGGGGAGATGAAGGAACCAAATGCACGCGTCTCCTTTTAAAGTGAGTGGGAAGTAGCGACACATGGCTGCGTCCTCCAGCCCTTAAAGACCTTAATGGGTGCGAAAGTGAGCGAGATGATCGAAGGGATCTGCACTCCTATCGTAAGAGTCAAGGGTTAGCATTCTTAACTTCGCCGGCATGGGATGGGTTAAGATCTCCGCTATGAAGGGAGATCTGTTGATGTTGGCTGCGTGCTCATCGTCTTTAAAAATGTAATTCTGTATCTTCTCCAGCCTCGGATATGCTGGAACGGTGTTAGCAGATCGTTGGAGTTGAGATATGCCATCAACTCCGTTCTCTCCCTGGCTTGTTCAGCAGCCGGGTGGCTGCTATCTCTGGCTAATCTAGTTGCCTGGGAGGCTCCCTCCTGAGCCTGGGGCCTAGATTCTACCTGGGAGAATCAAGGGTTCCTTCGTTCCGAACTTTCCTCCGGGGTAGAGCTGGTTCCTCGCTCCTCACGCCTTAAATGACATTGGGCGTGTGAGGATACAGGCACGGGAGTGCTGGTTAGCCTGTCGGTCCATCAGGCCAAAACTTTCTTTCTCCGGCCTCCTCGTCTAGACATCGATGCTGGGGCCACCGCCAGTGCAACCCGCAGCTGTGCTTGCTCCTGGCGGGAGCAGAGTATCTGCAGCATTCTATCCGTGTTGTGCATGTGCTCTGCCAAGTTTTGGAAGAAAGATATCGAAATTCCACCGGCAATCCCGTTTACCACGGCGCCAATGGTGTGGTCCTAGTTTGGTGAGACTATGTCTCGGGCTAGCTTGCTTGCTTGCACCCTTGTATTTTCCATTTTGTTTAAGGATATTGATTGGAGAGAGTTTTTGGAAAACGCAGTTGACTTTTTGTAAACACTTTCCACAGACGGCGCCAATGATGCGTACCTGGATTCGACTTTAAACAGATTCGGATTCACTCGATTATTTAGATCTGACTCTGTTCACTGAGTCTGAACCCTACACACCACTATAGTAAATAAGAGGTCAGGTGCCGGTAAAATATTATCTCACTGAAAATACTCCGACGCTCAAGTCAGTAACAAGCCTTCGAACTTTAAGTAGGTGAATTGATAAGTAAAAAGAGAGAGAGCGAGAATGAGATTGGTGGGAGTGTTAGCCTAAAGACGTAGAGACGTTCTCGTGACTCGTTGAGAGTATAATTTTTTGACTCGATGTTCGTAAGGAACGAGTGGGAGCAATGTCCTGAAAGTGTGGTAGCTTAGAGGGACAGTTCTCAGGGAACGAGCAAAATCTCTGTAATCTTGTGGCTTGGAGTGGAATTGGAAAAGTAAGCGATTGAGAGTAAGTATGCTCAAGCACTGCGTTGTATTTTGAGTCTACAATCGTGTATTAGATTGTGTCCCTCCAGAGTGGAAACCCTGGGGTTATATAGACGGTGGGGAGTGTGACCTTCATTGGCTAGGAAGGTGTGATCCCAAGCCTGGTGTTGGGCAGCCTTCCTTGAGTAAGAAGGCTTGACTGTCATGATCTGATGGGATCATTTTCTTTCTGAGCGGGTAACGGATCTCCAAATTATCTGCCTTCCTTTTATATTTTTGTTACCATTAGACTCCATCGTTTACAAGAAGAGAGAGGGCCTTTTATATTTTTGTTACCATTAGACTCCAACGGTCCTTTTATATTTGGTGCATTTCTCATAGAGAGGGCGCTGAATCTGTTGATACCTTCTTTAGAGGAGATTGACTTCAAGGAAAGCATAAAATCAAGAAAAGGACCGTTGCTTGTCGTGTACGGGAACGCCTGCCAAACTGGGCCTGGCCCATATTAGGTTTATGTCTTTTCGCGAGCTACTGTTACAGTACTTTCGGTCAACAAAAATGTTGATCATCTTAAGGGAGCACGTTGGCCGTCTGGTTGGCGCGCTGGGCGGTCAACGCTAGCATTGACCGTCTAATGTGCGTCTAGACTTTTCTGAACTTTGAAACATTTTTCTTATTGGGCCTACCAGTTATGGGCCTACCCATCAACATGATTAAGCATAACATGCTTGATTTAAAACCGAAAAAGGAAATTCAAAAATTGTGAATAATTATTATAAAAATTTATGCCATTATATCTGAATTTGATTTACTATCATTCCGACATGTTTTAATATAATTATATATTAAATTTTATAAAATATATTCCTTATTGAGTTTTTACCTCACTTTTACTTATATTTTTGCTAACTCCTTTCAGATTAGCGAGTTTGGATACTTGCAGGTGAAAATGTTGAAGGAGGAGCTCATTCAAGAAACAATTAGTTTAGCTTAATGTTTCTGTACAATATAAAGATGATATAATGACATGGATGTAGTAACTCTGATTATGGTTTAAATGTAGTGATGTGGCATTTTAAATCCTATGGTTAGATCATTTATTATATTTATTTCAATTGAGTCAGTTATAATATCGATGTAAAACTCACGTCCGTCATTATTTTGGAGCTTTTATCTAATAATATAAGTAATTAACATAAGGTAGATTAATTCTATTAATTAATATTGGGATAAGATTTTGGGATGTGACATTATGATTACTGGATTGATCATGATGGGGATCTTAATGTTTTCTGTAATTGAAGTAGAGTAGGAAAGATTGTCCATACTTCATAACTTTTTAAAAGTCTTTTGTGATGTGACAAATTAATTTTTGATTTCAAACTATTATATTACAAGCATATATTTTAAAGGAGTATGAAAAATTCACATAAAACTTACTAGAACCCTAGAGGTCCCACAATTTTCACAAAGATATGGTTTTGGAGATGTGGAAAAAATTTGTGTAGTATTTGGATTATTACAATTTGTTATTCTCATGTGCTTGTGCTTTGAATTTGCATTGTAAGATAAAGTTGGTTCAACATTGTTATGATAAATATATGGGGGAGGTGGTTACTAGAAAAATGCTGAACTTATCAAGAATTCTCATTTCAAATAAAACTTTCGCTTATTGTGATATTTGTTTTGTAAATTTAGTTAGTATTAGTGAAAGTAAATTTGATGACTAAAATGCATATTTGTCCAAAAAAGGGTTGGGGTGAGAAAATCATAATTTGATCTTTATTTTGAGGGAAAAACAAAACTTGGACTTTTTACATGTTAGGTTTTGGCAAGATATGAATGGTGCAAGGTATGAATTTTAAATTCACAATTTTGATTATCATTAATTAAATTTAAAAAATAAAAATTTTGAGGTAAAATAAGGAATTTGGGTCAAAGCCAATTTTAAATAAGATCGATGCGTAATATATATGCATCTGCGTGTTTTGTGCAGAGAAGTCACACCTGAAGGATGTTTGATCGGATTTCAAGCGTACTT
>JAOVVI020006138.1:0-15859 GCA_028571085.2 Nepenthes alata | reverse complement strand
GAATTGAGGACCAAGCGCTCCCCCCAAATCCGAGATGGCAGAAACAAAGCGCCTGCGCCTTGAAGTTCCTCTAGAGGCTTCGCCGTCGGACGTCAACATGGAGGAGGAACATGGCAGTGACTCAACAACCGAGCCACCCCCGTCACGGCAAGGGAAGAACCCTAGGAGGGACATAACAGTTAGCTCCAATTGCAGCTTCGAGCCTTATATGATGTCCGCTGATCTTGAACGATGGCAACAGGGAGTCCAAACGAGCTTTGAGCGCAGCTTTCGGCTTCGAAAGACTTCCTCTGATCCTCCACTTTAGCAGCCCAGGACTCTCCTTGCTCGATCGCCCACATCACTTAGCTAATGGAGGAATAATCCATGGAATAGCATGGAGGGTCCCCCTATTTATAGCTAGAATAAAGATCGACGAAGCCATTAATGCGAAGGGTCTCGTTCACAACACCGTCAGCAAGGGATCATCGCTAGACCTCAAGGCTTCCCCAGAATCTTTCCAAGCAAAGCTTAGCTCAAATGACGCCTTGCATAAAAAGTAGCGAGAGACACCGATGGGGAAAGTCTCAAAAGGAAGCGTGTAAGTTGGCCCGCACAGAAACGTTCCATCATTATGCATACTAGGAATCAGCAAAACACAGTCACCCAGCATGGGAGGCTAACGATAGCTCCAGTAATACCATGGGTCGATCCAATCCCAAGCCCAACCACCAATGCGCAGGAATGAATGATGGGCTCGGTGAGCAACGAGCAACGCCTCAAAAAAGAGACATATCCAACCCAACCCAACCCAACCACGGCTGCTGCGACCGAAATAAGGCCTAAAGAGCGATGGGCTAAAAGGACAATCATAAGGCAGCCCAATCTGCGACGCAGACGAGCGAACCAATCAGAAAGCCTCCCGGCTAGGCAGTCGACAACACAGACAGCGCATGTGCGATTGGAGGTCAGAGTATGCGTATACAGGCGTCGCTTACAACTGCGACCACAATCTGACGAATGCACTGAAGGGACCGCTCACGGCCTTCTTACCATCACAAGGCGACATCTGACAACAGCGGCTCCCGTCAACTCCCTAACGGCCAGCAAACCTAAATGTGACACCTGTTGCAAGTTTTGGCACCAAAGGCCTTCACCACAAAGTATTACAAATACTCATCATCGCCACAAAGCGAGAGGAGGGCATTCTTTTTTTTACATCTTTAGGGGAGCCCTTTTCGAACCTTCTAAAGTTCCTTCGGACCGGAGCGAGACCCCCTGACCACTTCGAGCACAAGGAGCAAACTAAACCATCTTTCGCTGAAATAGTTCTCTCTTCATCCCATGTGAGCGACTTATCGAATGTACCCCTAGTGAATCACTTACCAAGTTCATTCCTAATGAGCCACACACCAAGTACACCCTTAGTGAGCCACACACCAAGTACACCCTTAGTGAGCCACTCTTCGAGTGTAACCCTAATGAGCCATCGGCCGCATACAACCCATTGGAGCCCAATCCTCTTCTCTAAGTCACCCCCATCGGGCGCACAATCAGAGTCCAGTTCTCCTCTCACATCCCCTACATAGAAGATTAAATGGATTCCTAACTCGTACAATCCAAAAATCAATAGACGCATCACATATAATAAATTATAATTGAAAATCATATTCGATATATAATTTATTTGTATCCTATATATCAAAATTAATTTAATTAATTAATTTACTACAAATAAATATATTTATTAAATATATCATATAATTTATTAGTTAATAACTTTTATTACATCTCAAATAATTAAAAATTTTATAAACCATTAATAAACATTAAATTATTAAAATATTCATATTTTTCACATAATTAAATAAACATGTTTTTCAAAAAAATTAAAAATAAAAATAAAACTTTTTTTACGTTTCACACTAATTTTTTTCTAAAACTAATCCAATTATACAAAAAAATTTCTTTCAATTTTTTTTTCTCTTCCCTTCAAGTGTTCGTAATTCCAAATGCGCTCTAAAAGTTTGATAATAACACAACTTTGGCCCATTCTATCTCACCCTACATAGAATGACTCTCTTAATTATGCTATACTCTAATCCAAGTCCCCTGTCCGCTTTTCTCTGCCCTCAACACAAGAAGTTGGCTTTGCCAACCCATTATGTTGATCCCGGGCTGGGTTGACATTCTAGGAAGGCCATTCCCACCATGCTCACCGTCCGGCTGGCCTGCCAAACCTGATCTTCCATGTGATATGCCATTGCAGATGCAATGAAGTGATACGAGACACATCCTTATACATCACTAACAGTTTTTGCCCGATACAAAAATTAAAAATATGAAACTTGGAAGTTTGAAGGTACCATGGGTCTTGTCTTCTAATCAGGTTTCGGGTCTCGTGATGGTTGCATGTTAGTAGAGTGCCTTAAGATGCCTCAGCATTCATCACGGTTTGGTGGCCCAAAATTGACTTACGACTCCCACAGCGAGTGCGAAAAGAGCTTTCCTTCTCTGGCGGCTAAGTTGAAAGGTCTTTTCTGAACCAGATCTTCTAGTCCCTTTGATGCATTCATCTGCACTGACGCTACATCATAATAATCTGGTTGTCATCCAACTTGTGATAATAAAATAGTTCTGCAGGAAGAGAAGGCAGAGAAAACTAGTGAACCGACTGCTGAAATAGAGTACATGTATTATATCAAACAAGATTGCAGTTTTCAAAGACACGGAGGATCAGAAGGTCAAAAATATCAGTGAAAAAGGTCCAGGATGAATGTCACAGCCTGAGGTAGTAATTCTGAATTACTAATCCAGATCTTCTGACTGCCAGAGTTTTTCAGGGACTTCATCAGTAAACTACTCTTAGTTACTCTGGCAGTCATGCAGCGTTTAGAAAGAGTCTTATTTGGGTCTTTCCATTTTCCATCATCCATCTTCCTCTTAATGATGAGGATTTTATCCTACCAACTTAAACAGCTATAATTATAACATATCATCTTATACTAGCGGTCTAAATTGTTAGGGTGGAATCTTCACTGTAGGAGTAGAGTCACGTCCAAATGTTGCTATGTTGTTCAATTGATGCACAGCCAAGTTGGCATTTCCATTCCAAGAATTTCTCCACACACAATCTTCCACTGTATATAGATAAGGACTGATAATGTGTGGTGTACTTGGAACACCAAATGTCATATAAACCACAATCAATTTACATCCGAGTAATGGCAAAGGTTGAATTACATTACACTTCAGAAAACAATAGAATCAGCATAGGCAATTGTGCAATTATTATCGAGTTGGTGACTTACATTTGAAAATCCTCCGGAGACACTTCTAGACTTCTGATCATTGAGGCATTCCCTAAATCCAAAAACATTTGCTATATCGAAACATTTTACATTGTCAACCAAACAGAAAAAAGAAGAAGAAGAAGAAGAAGAAGAAGAAGAAGAAGAAGAAGAAAGGGCTCTATATCTGCAACCACCATTAGCAAGTCTTCAATCATGACATTCCAATCCATGTGGCAAAAGGCCCTACGTTATAGTTGTGGGAGGAACATAAATGACGGATCACCATATAATACACTAGCTGCCCTATCCAAAATGAACATTGACACTACAATAAAATTGCTTTGTTGTGACCTAGAGCACGCCAGCTAAGTCATGGAAACATTTTCTCTACAATGTATTGGACAAGGCCACGTAAAAGGGGTGATAGTTCACAAGGATCTCATATCATAGGGTCTGTGAGTGTCAAATATACACTATATATCTGTATTGCATATATTTAACATTATTCAAACCTTGAAATTCCCTGGCCATCATCAATGCATCATTCTTTTGGGACAAATCCTATCCATCTGGATTGTATACAACCAGAAAACTGAAAAATTAAGCTCCATTTGTAATACAAGAAAAGGTCAAGACTCATGGTTTGGTCACCTGCTTAGACCCTATGATTGGATTACTTCTCCAGAGTATTGCATACATAACCATACAAACTCAACCTTCCAGGAGCAGTTGACTCCAGGAGTATTTTGCACATGATACTCTTTACTTTGTAGTGACTGACATATACATGAAGGAAAGAAGACTGGAACTGAGAAACAAATCTGGCATACCCCTCTCTGATCCATCAAGTTTCCTCTGCAATCAAACATAGCATGGTGCAGCCTTTTGACCTTCCCCATTCAGCTTTCTTGCTCAGATCAGAAAGGGAAATAAAACACAAAATTGATCTAGCGCCATGTCTAATGCTAGACAGGAAAGCACTGTACAAACTAGGATTTTAGAAGATATCCACAAGTAGGTTCTTCAACCATGTAGAGAATGTGCAATTTGAAGGTAGAATCTTAAGAAGACAAGGCTCATATATGATGTGAAGAAAAGGAAAGAGCTGTGCCATGTCAACAGCAGAAGAGCTCAGATAGATCAAATTGAAGCAGAACTGGTTTTGTGGTTTGAAGTTAGCATATTCTGAAGAAGAGGCTCATATATGACGAGAAGCAATGGAATGAGCCGCTCCATGTATATAGTGGAAGAGCTCATATAGATCCAATAGGATTGGAACTGGTTGTTTCAACCACAAAATCTAAATATGTTCCAAATCTTCATGTACCTCAGGCTTCAACCTTCATCTGAAAAGAACATATCCAGCAACCAGATCTTTGCAGACCACAAGAATGGCTGGTCACACTCCACAGCAAAACCATTTTGTCGTGGGGTAAGAAAATACACATTAACCTTTTCTCAGCCTGCCAAATAACAGTCAAGGAGTTGATGATTAATGGAAATCCACAAAGCCAATCTATACTAGACGGAAAAAAATGGGTACAACAAAGACATATAGAGAAGAAAAAGAATGATATTAAACAACATGTTCATGGCATGATCTTTATTAGGGAACAAATCCAAAGCCAAAGAGGTCCCAAAGCTCTCTCTTAAAGTTCACCAGCTGTCATCCCTGTTCCATCTTTGAACTATTCTTGTATATAATAAAACTCCTGGAAAAAATATATTTTTGATGATCCCACAGTATAGTCACTATCTGCAGAATTATTGAAAAGAAATAATAAAGCTACAAGAATACCTCAAAAACTCCATATAACTGGCTACGTGACTTAGAGTTAATATTCTAAACATGCATCCATTAAAGATGTAAATCCGTAAATAATCCCAAGAAATCGATCATTCTGGTTGGTTTTTGTTTTTCTTTTTAAGTGGCCGGTTAGCATAATTTATGTACTGAGATTTCATGATACACATCACAAAAGGATACAAGCTATTGCATTACACCTTTAAGTAGCATCTCTCATGCTAAACTTTACATTCTGCACTTTTACTGACAACTGTTGTTTATGATCCTCAATGTCCCTCAAAACTGAAAGCAGGTTGGTCCGATAAACTTCATATTTTCTATTAGCAAACTCAAGCTCACTTGTCAGTTCTCTGATTTTCTGATCCATGTCGTCCTGTGAAGAGCGGACAGAATAAATTAGATCAATAATCTACAAATGTTGCCAGAAATTGGCAGTGCATACTCATTATAAGGCATGCAAAACTAAAAAAAAATTACAGTGCAGTTCAGGTACCCAGATGAGATGGACGCACAAATTATTCCAAATCTCAATAAAGTGTACATTATTTGCCTTGACAAACAGATAAATAAAACATGCAGCCATCAAACAAAAATATATATATATATCCAAACATGGAAATATGCCTTTTATATAGACTCTGTGAATTATATGTATCTCAATGAGAAAACGTCAGGAAACATTAAAGCCAATCACAGTTTTCCATTTGACACCAATATCCCATTACATATTCCATCCTATAACCAAGAGAAAAACAAGTGATTGAAAAGTTGCAAAGAACCCAAATCAAAATGAAACATCTTATTGCTGCATGAAAACAAGCATGAGCAGACCATAAAGAATCTTAAGTACATAAGTTTAAATTAAATAAAGAATCCAACTGTCAAACAGAGAGACAGCCAATAACAAGAGGCAGTAAAGGAACAAAGACGGCATACTTCAGACATCTTGTCATTGATGTTCTCCTGGATATCATGACTGATTTTGCTTCCAGAGCCTCTGTCTTTAGGCTCCCTAACATGGCCATTTAATGTATTACTTCTTCCCTCTCTCTTTAAGACAAGGGCAACTTTTGTTGCTGCCTCTTGTATAGCACGCATGGCAAACTCATATGTTTCAACAGTTTTTGCCCCTTCATCGACAAATTTGAAAGCCTCATGGCGTAGGATGTTATAACGAACTGTATGGGACTCTAGACAACTACCTACTGCATTGCCACGATAGCCATCTAATATAACACTGCTTTTAGCATTTCTTGTCCATCTCTTCAAAATGTAATGAGATGGAAGAGTAAGAACATTAGTTACCCTAAATACTGCCAATACATGCCTGCAAAGAAGACCTGAGAACTCAAACATCTGGCAACTACAAGTTGCTTTCATCTCTAAAACATTGAATCTTACATGGAACGCCTTATGATCCTCCCCATATTTTGCTACTTGGTAAGTTATAACCTCCCCATCATCCTCTAACTTGGTTGCCATAAATGTTAGAGTCCCCACCAACTCCTCTTGGAACCTCACAAATATTCTCCTCGTGTAAAGCTCAGATGCTTGCTTCTCCATTGGAGAAGGAGTCTTAAGGAGAGGAGTAGCATTCATGGTATCATAATCTGCTTTCACTTCTTTTTCATTGCGACTATCCAGGGCTTTTTCATAAAGCTTAAAAAACTGACCAAGAGTTGTTGAGGCATTGAGATACCCATCGAAGAAAGAGTTCATGCTATCACTGCGTTGTGTAATAGACATTTCTGGGAAAAAGGTGTCATGCAGATATATCGGAACCCACTGCCTACGAACATGGTATATTGATTGAAGCCACTCACTGTCCCTGAGATCATACCTATCAAGAAGCGACAACCAACAAGACTCGAACTCATCAATTGATTCAGGTAAGTTCACACACTTGTGAAAGTCTGCTTCAAAACTAGGATGCTTAAGTAAAATATGGGACAACTTCTCTTGGCATTTCTTAACGATTTGCCACTTGCAAAATCGATGGCGGGTCTCAGGAAAAACCTGCATGATGGCTGACCTAATGACTGTATCATGATCAGTAGTTATTGACACTGGCCTCCTACCTGACATAGCCGTTAACCACGTATTGAGCAACCAAACAAATGAGTCTTCGGATTCATTTATTAGAAATGCACAGCCAAAAAGCACAGGCTGACCATGGTGGTTAACTCCAGTAAATGGTGCAAAGGGTAATCTGTACCTATTCGACCTATAGGTCGTGTCTAACGTAACAGTATCCCCAAAATAAGTATAATTCATCTTTGCCCTCGCATCTGCCCAGAACAAATTCCCCGTGGAATGATCATCGTCCCCTTGTACCGCGTAAAAAAAGTTAGGATCGTCAGCATTCATTTGCCTCAAATAATCAATAAGAAGCTGAATATCACCCTCCATATTTCTCTGCCTGTTATTCCTCATATAGTTCCTACAATCTACTTCTGTAAATCCAACCTTGCTAATCCCCCCATATTCCTTTATTAAGGCGGACATGATTCTCCTCGGCCCCAATCCCGCAGCCTGTAACGTGTCGATGAGGGTTTTTGCGGGGCCAGATATCTGGCGGTGAGAACGAAGACAGTGCACCTGATCAGGCGGCACCAATTCATGGTTATGCTCCTTGACAAACCCAGTCACAACCCATTTTCCAGAATCTTGAATTTTAACAGACAGCATTGCCTTGCAGCCCACTCTAGTGATCACACGGGGCCGTTTTATTTCCCTATTTTTGGTCCTCTTCTCATTCAGATTCCGAAACCCTTCTTTAGCACAGACGAACGACCTCTGTATGATTCCACCATCGCGCCTCGACCTCCGGGAAGAGCTTACCCGCGTGCTGAACCCGATGCGGCGGGCATAAGAGTTGTAGAAAGCCTTGGCGGCCTCCTCGGACTCGAAGTCCATGCCCTCGTACGGCTCGAGATCTAATTCGGTCTCTGGAATGTAAATAGTTCCACCAACATCAACGCTGTTGCAACCACCGGAGATGGTAGGGACGGCGGTGATGGGGCCGTTGGCAGTAATAGGAGTCTCGGCCATCTCTGCGTCATCGATTTCAATAGCGTCATCTAAAACCGCGTCACTTCCTCCAGCTCCTAAGTCTATGTCGAAATTCAGCACCTGATTGTCCATTACTTACCAAAGGAACTTCGGAATTTATTCAGCGAAAGAAAAGCTCGAACCAATCGAAGTCCAAAGATGATAAAGAAATATTGAAAGCTATTTTTGCTCAGAGAAAACTCAATGTAGAGAAATAGAAGTAATATTTACAGGAAAGGGTTGGATTATTGGTAGAGGAGAGAACTGAAGATATGGATCGAACGTCTAGGGTTTATGAAATTGGGGCACAAAAGCGGGATTGAGGATAAAAAAGTGTGATTATTGGACTATGTGCTTAGTGATCAGTTACAGTTGATAGATTTTTGAATATTCGTTTGAGCTATTCTGGAAGCTTCGAATTTCGCCGGGGAAGGACATCAAAGAGGGAACTGCAGGTGCTCCTGCTCGGCGATGGCGGTGTTCTGGGAGCGGTATTCTCCTGTTGTTCCTCTCTATGTCCGAGTGCCCAAGCGGATCGATCTTGACCCCTAATTTCCCATGGGGAACGCATCAGCCGTTAGATTGTCAGATCATCTCTTTGGTCTTCAATGTACAAGTAGTATGTCTCGCTGTGTATTTTTCCTTCGTTATAAAAAAAAAAAGATAATACGGAGAAAAAACAATTTGCAAAAATTAAGTTTAGTTTAAATTTTTATTTAAATTTTTTTGGAAAATAATTTATGAAATTAAATTTATTCAAAGCAAATATTTCAATCTCCTGACTATAATTTTGATTGGGTTAAAAAGAAGGATATATTTTGATCATCATAACTAAATAATTAAATGGGCATTGTCAGTCTACATTTATCATTGTTTGGTATGGTCTAATATTGACTGGTTGAACCCAAAGTTGAATTAGGACCTAAACTTCAATGGTCTAAATATGGGCATATAAAACCGATCATACCTTCCAAATAACGACTTAATAGAGTATTAAATAGAGCGTTTAAACCCTCACTATGGGATAACAATGCACTCAAAATGATCCGGTCCAAAAAAAGTCAAAACAGTACCTCCATTAACATTATCATATTAACATTATTCGGATAATTCAAATAACAGTTATACCCCATAAGTAACACATTCAATTCAATATCATAAAACGCCTTTTGGACTGACCAATCAATTATAACCTCGGCTATAAATACAAATTTTCTCCGATTAAGAGGAGGGAGTTCGAGGAAGATACACAAAAGATATTCTAAAAAAGACCAAACTCAAAAGACCAAACTCACACTCATCCCCTTCTTCCTTCATTTTGTTTTTTGCATTCTGTCTTCCTACATCTTTTAACTTTCCTATAAAAGATTTTTAATTTGAGTATCAAAAAATATATTGATGAGCGGATCCTATATACCTCTAACCTCTCATTAAATTTATTGTGGTACGCAAGGTTGAAATTTCTAATCACGAAGACTAGATTCGCAGTCTCTCGAATTAATCGAAAGATTCACCCGACTCTAATTCTTGCATCAATCCAGGTTCGTAGAATGCATCATTGACGCAATCTATAAAAACATGGTCAAGCCTCCTGTTTTCATCACCAAGCTAAATCTCCAAAAAATAAGAGTATTACTTGCCTAACTAAATAAAACAATTATGATGAATATACAACATATAGTACTCAAGAGGATGTTCGTTAACCAACCAACATAAGTGTATGATATTTGGTGGCTTAGGTTGATAGCATGTCAAAAATACTCAAGTCTTTTTGAAACAAACTAGAGGGGCACCTATCTGGAGTACCAGCCCCCAAATCTCAAGCCTTCACCTCCAGGAGGGAGTAAAGGAGAAGAAGCATGCGTCCAAGGGGATCTTGTAACAACCCCAAGTCCTAGAGGGGCAAGAAGCCTCTCTTCAAAAAAAAATTGGTCTTGACTCGAAGGCCATCTCAACTTTGAAGTAAGGGAATAGAGTTCTAAGTGGCAAAATCCATACTACTCACTAGACATGGAGTGGCCAATGGCACGGGACAAAGCATCATGCAGCAGCCCACCAAAGAATGTTTCAGGCAAGCAAGTCCCCGGCATGTCAGTCAACCACTCAGAATTGAGAACATACCTCAATGTAAAAAAGATCGTATCTAATTCCGATTTAGAAGAAAGAATTAGAAATATTAAACAATAGCTGTTTTGTGGAAGCGTGGCCGGGCACCACACTGAATTGGGCAGGTCTCGCTCACAAGAGAGATCAAGATGTATAGACTCCCTTTTAAGTTTAAGATATCGGCCTTGGAACCCTACAACGGAAACTTTGATCTAGTTGATCATTTGGATCACTTTTGAACCTTATTAGGGTTCTAAAGCCTGAAAGATCCTGCCTTGTATCTCTACTTCTCTTTAACTCTCAAGAGAGATGTACAAATTTAGTTTTATCAGCTGATACCAAATTCAATTCAATCCTTCGAAGAGTTGGCTAATAAATTTTTACCTCAATTTGCCTTTAATTAAAGGGAGGAGAAACAGTTGTGGTACCATGTCAGAACATAACAAAGACCAAAAGAAAATTTGAAATACTTCTTAGCCAAATTCAATGTTGATGAATGAGATATATCAAAACTCACCAACGAGGTAAAGTTAAACTCATTCATGAGCACTATACAATCAGGTGATTTTTCAAATATTTGTTTTAGCATGAACCGAAGACATTTCTTAAGGTGAACATTATCACCCGTGCGGACATTATAGTTGATGAGGCCAATCAAACAAAGCGGTCAGAGAACTCAAATCATCATCTGAGGTCAACCTGCAAAAATAGGAGGAATAATGATAACTCCACCTATCATCTCGAGAAACAGTCGATGACTAATTCGGACGTCAAAAGGGAGTATAAATCGCTGAATCTCACCCCTCTAAATAACATCCAGACTAACATCCTAATATAAATTCGAAATGAGAAATTTTTAAAATGGTCGAAGTCGATGAAAAATCCAGCAGGAGAAGACCAATTGAAGTATAATTTCTATCATCAATATCGAGGCTAAATTAATCAAAATTGTCAAACTCTACAGAAAAAAGATTAATGACTTTATTCAAAATGGATACCTCAATAATTATTTGAAAAACCCAAGACATGCTCCTAGTAATATCAGCAATGATGACAAAGAGTAGCTTGAGCAACTATTTAATCTAGTGGCTACAAGAGTGGTAAACATAATCTCCAGGAGGCTCACAAGAAGTAACGCTTCGGATCATCCTAAGAAAATCTCATCCAACAAGAGGCAAAAGATAGGAGTAAGGAATGATATCATTAGTTTTAGTGACGATTATATAACTAATATAATTACCCCCATTTCGATTTTCTTGTTGTATCCATGATTGTTTCAAATGATATTGTCGATTACTAACCGAAACGAATATATATTGATAATAAAAATTTTTAAAATATTTTCCACCTTGATACTTTTTTTAAGTTAGGACTAAAAAGGATCCATATGAGAATAGCATATGGCCCCTTATATGGGTTAGACAACGAACCCGTACCGGTCTAAAGGATCATTCAACTAAAAGACACAATAGGGATATATCTAAAATAGCTTCCCAAATGTTAAAATACTCTTGGTATATAATACCATACCGGGCCAACCTTGCCTGGTGGCCTTCAAAGTAGTAACGTCCATACCATACTTTTAAAAAAAAAATTTATGACCCCATATGGGGTATGAAAAGTGTGAGGCAATTAAGTCGCTGACCGAGCCTAAATAGGTAAGTTGGTACAACGCTAGCCGATCAAGGAGTTTGATCTCCGAGATGAAACTACTTTGCAATAAGGCCAACTAGGTGAATCTATCCTACAAATATCTCTATATCCAAACAAGCCAGAAAAATATGTTGAAATCAGCAGTTCTCTTCCTAATTGTTTGCAAGAACGATTAATGGAGTTCCTTCATCAAAACTCTAATATAGTTGCATGGACACCAACGGACATGCTGAGGATACTTGCTGATGTAATAGTTTGCAAATTGGACCTAATCTCAGGGTACAAGCTGTTTAAACAATAGTAAAGAAACTACTCCATAGAAAAATTTGTCGTTATGAGGGAATAGGCCAAGAAACTGCTCAATGCAGGATTCATCAAAGAGGTTCAATACCTGGATTGGTTATCGAACATTGTCCTTATTAAGAAGAGTAGTAGAAAATAGAGGATGTGCGTCAATTTTACAATTGTGAATAAAGCGTGCCTAAAAGATATCTTTCCACTACCAATGATCGACCTATTGGTGGACTCATCTTTTGGACACCAATTGTTAACTTCATGGACACCTATTCAAGATATGACCAGATCCGAATGAGTTTGAAAGATAAAGAATTAACCTCGTCTATGACTAATTAGAAGACCTAATACTATAAGATCATATCCTCCAATCTAAAGAACATGAGAGCGACGTGCCAAAAGTTGGTCAAAAAGATGTTCGAAGCCTAAATAGGAAAGAATATGGAGGTACACGTAAATGACATGCTCATCAGAAGTGTACTGGTTGACAACTATATTCAAGACCTAATTGAAATCCTCATGGTACTTCGGAAGCATCAAATGAAATTGAATCCAACAAAATGTGTGTTTGGGGTGACATCTAGAGAATTCCTTGGCTGCATAATATCTTATTGAGGAATCGAGACAAACCAAGACAAAATTAAAACAATCATTGATATTAATCCATCATGATCCTTGAAAGAAATTCAAAGGTTAATTAGGAGGTTAACCGCACTCTCCAATTTCCCAACGAAATCTATTGAGAAGTACTTTTTCTTCTTCAAGAGTTTGAGATGGGCCAAAACTAACGAGGTCCGGTGGAAAGATGAATGTTAACTTGCTTTCCAAGGGTTGAAGGAATACCTAGCCAATCCCCCACTCTTATCTTCTCCTAAAGAAGGCAAATAGCTATATCTCTACTTGGCCTTCTCGAATACGACATTGAGCTCAATTCTGGTTAGGTAAGAAGTTGGCGTATAACGACTGGTTTACTATATCAGCAAGATCTTAATAGACATTGAAACTCAGTATTCTTAAGTGAAGAGAAATGCACTAGCTTTAATCCACGTGGCGAGAAAACTCTGTTCATACTTCCAAGCCTATAAAATCGTCGTTTAACTAACTAGCCATTGAAGAGGATCTTGCAAAGGTCAAAGTATGTAGGCTTATGATAAAATAAGTTATAGAATTAGGCGAATTTGATATAGAATTTTAAGCGCAACCATCTATAAATGGTTAAGTTCTTACAATTTTTATTATCAAAATAACAACCCCAATTTCTAAAAATTTTAAAGAAAGTGAACATAGGACCCCGGTTGATGGGTCATCCTCTCAAGTAGGAAGTGGGGCCGGTAGAATCTTGGTAATGCTTGATGGATTTAAAATAAAGTACCAAATGATATTCGGATTTCAAACTCCTAACAATGCGGCCGAGGATGATACCCTATTAGTCGAGCTCATGATGGCGAAAGAGTGCTAGACCAAAAACCTAATCGTTAATAATGACTCAGAGTTGGTAGTCAACCAAGTGCTCAAAAACTTTAAAGTGTCTAATCTGTGTTTGACAAAGTATCTCGCCAAGGTGAGGAATCTCCTATCAATTTTTGATAAAGTAGAGATTCATCACATCCCAAGAAAAGACAACAAAAAGGCCAACCAATTAGCCTAAACAGCAGCATTCAAGAACCTTAAATAATGTGAGCGAGATGAGGGAAATGCTCATAAACCCAAGCATAGACGACTCAGATGAGATGCTCCCGGTCTTAGACGAGGTAACTTGGATAACGCCATATAGAAGGTATCTTGAAGATGGTTCGTTACTAGAGATCCAATCAAAGCTAAGCACCAAAAAAAAGACAGTTGAATGGTACACCCCCATAGATGGAAAACTATATAGGAAAGGCTATTCCATCCCATACGCAGTAAATAACACCCTTTGATGCCGATTATACTTTAAGCGAGATATATCCTGACATCTATAGAATACACATAGGGAAAGAACCTGCATTTAAAGTCATGCAGTAGTACTATTTCTGGCCAACCATGAAAAAGAATGACATGGAGTTTGTTAAGAGATGTGAAAATTGTCAAATTCACGTCAACATCTCTTATTGGCCTTACACCGAATTTTAAGCCCTGCAGTCACCTTAGCCGTTCACATAATAAGGACTTGATATATTAGATTTGTTTCCGCTTGCTATAGGACAAAGGAAGTTTGTCATATTCGCAATAAATTATTTTACGAAATGGGTAAAGATCTCTCTATTGACAAAAATTACAGAGCAGAATGCAACCAAATTCACATGCCAGAATATCGTATGCAGGTTTGGAATACTTAAAGTTATGGTAACTGACAACAAAACTCATTTCACAGGAAAGAGATTCGCTAAGTATTGCACAAGCCTTGACATCAAACTGCTCCATACTGTCACGTCCTAAATCTTCATCCTATCATTAATAATTATCCAATTATTAATTAATTAATTAACTATATAATCAATATTAGATGTGAATCTCATGTCAATATCTCGACTGATCAAAATAAAATAATATAAATCTTACATAGGATCCAAAATATGTTATGTCTCATATGACTCTAATACCAACCCAACCATAACGTCAGCTTTACATAATGAGTTGTGCCTACAAAATCAGATAAATAAACTATAACTGAATTCTACTATTGTCTACTATCGGCAACCGATACTTTGTGTCTATAATAACATAACAATATAACTAAATCCACATTATATCAATTAAATCAATATTCATCTTACAATTTACAAATCATAAATCTAATTAATTTAAACACATTAATCTACTGTTGAAACTATAATGAAACATTCAACATTCCATATTTTCAGTCTAAACTCTTCGAACAGCTTTCTTTCTCAATCCTGATCATCCTATAAGCATCCAAACCTCTCACTTGAAAGGGTTAGTCAAATAGAAGTAATGATTGAGCTAAAACTCAATAAGGTATATAATTTTATAATTTAAACATATAACTTGTATTTAAAACATATCGAAAGAACAATATATCAAATTTCAATGAAGTGTTATGAATTTTCATGACAATACGTTTTCTTAGCTTTTTCAAATTTACTTATCATATTTTTGTTCAATTCATATCATCAAATTATACTGAAATATAATTTTCTTAGAGACCAAGGGTCAGTAGGGTTTCATCGTCTAAAAAAGCGGATAATCAAAATTTTGGCTATATTTATTTTTACACAATCAAATGTCATACACTACTATTTAAAATCCGTAGGTAGATTATCATACATATAACCCTATAAATAGGACTGAACGCTACTTTCATCCACGGATAATAAGTTTAAATATTAATTTACCATTATAATATATTAAGACATATCATAATATAATACTTATTAAAATATAACTATGGTCCAATATATATACTTAGAAAAACTCTACACATTTCTTTATATTTTATAATTTTTTTATTTTAAAAAAAATGATCATAATTCTTAGCATAATTATAGAGTTTTCTCTTTAAATTTAGCAAATCCTATCAAGTAACACTTATACTTTCTATAACATTGAATGCTAAATTAGCATAGTAGTATAACAAAATTCAAAAAAATATAGAAATCAGTAATTTCATCTTTATTAATAAACATGTAGAGAAACTATGTGAATTTTCAAAGTATATAAAGCATATAACTTATAA
>JAOVVI020006137.1:0-15859 GCA_028571085.2 Nepenthes alata | reverse complement strand
ATATGGGGTGCAAGAGCACAGAATTGTCGGTGTCTAATAGTGAGAGCAAGAAACTGCAATCACTTGATGGCTTAGTGCAGGAACTGAAACCACTTGATGACAATACTAGAGATTTGGGGCCACTTGAAAGTAAGACTCAAGTTGATTTAGAGTCGGCTGATAAGCTTGGCAGAATTAGCTGGGTAGATATGTGTGCAAAGTGTGGCGAGATCAAATGGGATGAGGACGTGTTCAATGGAAGTACTGATGGCAATGAGAGAACAAAGGTGATTGTGTTTAATCGAAGGAGAGATGGAATGGTTGCAAGTAATCAATTTACATTGAGGAGCCTAGTAACAGGTTGTGGGAAATTAGGCGCTTTGTGTCAAGGGAAAAAGGCCTCATGGGTTCATGATTAAGACTGGAACTCTTTTAGACATGTATGTCCAAGGTGGGAACAACATTGATGCTTGTTCTGTATTTGCTTGCCTCTCAGAAGCTGATTTTTTCTCATGGATGGCAATGGTCGTGGGGTACACGCAGTTGGGCCATCCAAGCAAGGCTTTGGAGTTGATATTTGACAAGAGGTGGATTGGTATCTTGCCAAATTTTGTAACAACAGCCAGTGCCTTAGTAGGAGCGGCAAGTGTGCCTCATCGTTGATGGGAAAGCAAGGAAGAAAAGGTCTACTGATCACAAGTAATAAACATTTTGCGTCAGGAGCATGGCAGGTGGTGGGAAGTGCATTGATAGGGGGTCCCAATTTCATTCAAAAGCATGAGCATTCTGCTGTAACCCTTGCTGAACCTCTTCAGCATGGTAGTGCTGGTGCTGTTGCCCCGTCCTTGTTAGAGACGGGAAAAGCTTTTACGGCAAGGGGGATGCAGGTTCTTGAAAATGTGGGTAAAGAGGCCATGGAATTGTTGATTTTAGAGACTGGCATTGCAGTTGAAAGTAGCTCTAATAAAGCTGATCACCAAGCTAATGGTGATCTGAGTACTCAAATGACAGTTGATAGGTGCTTCTACATATATGGTAGTGCTGTTATCCATTCCACACTTCATACAGAAAATGAATTGAAGGCATTGCATTCCATTAATCTTGACAAACTTCATTTTGTTGGGGAGTCTCTTAGTATTATGCGCCATGAGGTTGGTGAGCAGGCTGTAGTGTTTGACCTTGTGGGTGCACCTCGGACAATTGTGGTATACATTGAGCAAACTGCAGTGTTTGGCTTAACAATATTAAAGCAACCTCTGTTGCATTTAACAGAGGCAATTTCTGGCTACAACGAACATGTAATTTAGGATGAGTTTGTACTAAAGTTGGTTTTCGGTGGCTTCACAGTGGCTAAATCTCATCACGCCTTTCTTTTGATCAATCTTGAGGACAATGTTGTTTTGAGAGGAACGACAATGTTACGTACGCGTTGTTACCGGTTTGATTAATCGGGAAGTTACGACGTCGACGAAGTCACAAATTACAAGGAGGAGCTCCCGGTCTACCCAACCACCCCTGAAATTACGGGATTATATCCGGGCTTAATTTAGAGCTACTGAAAATGACGTGGACTAGTTACCTGCTTAACTAATATGCTGTTCTGATTTTTCATTCCCACTTAACTATACACGTGGGTTGTTTCTTTATTTCGGTTTGCTTTCTGTTTTAATTATTACACTTTCTGTTATTACTTATACTCATGTGGCTACGGCAGAAAGAAAAAGAAAAAAACTATTATTCTCTCTCTCTCTCTCTTCCGATTCTCTTCTCTCTCTCGTTCTGTTTTTCTCTTCCCCCTTCCCTTACCCTAATCGCTCTCTCCTTCTATAGCCACCTCCACCATAACTCCCCTCTCCGTTCACTCCAGATCACCATTAACCATGAATTTGTCAGTCACCGCTGAGAGGCACGTATCAAATGAACAATTAATAAGCTAACGATTAGGTATTAGATTCAAAACTTATATAAAAATTAGACCATTTAATTCACAATTAGTATAATTCATTAATTAATGCGCAATTATATCTTTTCAAAAAGGATGTATTAATGCGCAATTATATCTTTTTAAAAAGGGTGTGTTGCTTAACAATAAAATTATAAATGTATTTTTCTCAAACAAAGTGAGAAAATCAGAATCATTTATAAAAATAATAAATATAAAGTTTTAGTCATCTATACACTTACGAATCTTATATATTACAGAGTCAAGTCATCAATTTTTTACTTTCTCACTAACCTCAACCTCTCATAATTTTTAATTTTTTTAAAAAAAATTAATTTGAGCGTCATAATATATTTTAGAGAGTGAATCTTACATCCTTTAACTTTTTATAATTTTTATAATGTTATTCAAATTAAAAAGTTCAACCGGCCAAACCAATTTTATTCAGACAACTATTTAGATTTGAGATACATATTATATGATAATCACTAATTTTAGAATAACTTTTTTTTTATATATCGATTAGCTTATAAAATTATTTATATAAATAAATAAATAAAATATTTAATTACCTGAAAATATCTAAATTATACAACTCAATATTTCTGTTTTTTTGAAAAGAATGAATTTCCCCTACCCAACCCCTTTTGCCATTTATCTTTCCTCTGGCCACCACTCTCTTTCTCTCTCTCTCCTGGGAAATGATATACCTTTCGGCAGTTCTGGTTTCTTTTCTCTTCAAAACGCACTCTCATCTTCCTAGTCTTCTCTTTTGATATTTCTTCCGTGTC
Source organism: Nepenthes alata (assembly GCA_028571085.2). Classification (NCBI taxonomy): domain Eukaryota; kingdom Viridiplantae; phylum Streptophyta; class Magnoliopsida; order Caryophyllales; family Nepenthaceae; genus Nepenthes; species Nepenthes alata. The sequence goes on along the minus strand of JAOVVI020006137.1, from coordinate 13,147 downwards.
TCTATTTCTCTTTCTTATTTCTGATGGTTTTGGTTGCGCTCAAAGTTCAATCATAGTTTTTCTTTGGGTTTTCGGATTCTGTTGAAATTGCTTTCTGGGTTAGTTCGGGATTCATATCTCAGATTTATAGTCTCCCTGTTATTGTAAATGGTCTCAAGTAGGAAATTCTTTATTACTTCAAATCTGCTAGTTGGCTGCTTCTTTGGCTTTCTGATTTTTCCCCTTAAGCGCTTTGTATTTCTTTTGTTGCCTGATTTTGTTTACATTCGATGGTTATTGTCGTCTATTCTGTGGATAATCTAACAAAATTAGCTCATGTCCTACTTAATGGGGTTTATTTTATTTTTTCCAGTGAAAGTTTGTTTATGCCTCTTTCTTCTTCTGAAAAAGGTGTATCATCCCCTTTTCAAGAAGTCAATGAGCTGGTAGGGGGGGAAAAAAGATGTTATTAAGGATATGCTTTTTGTATACTGACTAACGCTAGAAAACACTGAGGGTTCTGTTATTGTGATGGGAGTGCATCAGGGATCAATTTTGAGTTCTTACTTATCTTCCTTAGTTTCAGATGAGTTTGCAAGACATATTGAAAATGGGGCTCATTAGTATATGTTGTTTGTAAATGATAAATTGTTTTGATAGATTTAATTATAGGGGGAGGGGGCAAAGTTAGCATTATAGACTGTGGCTCTAAAATTTGGAGGGGTTAAGATAAGCAGAAGTAGAACATAATTCATGAAGTGCAATTTTAATTATTCTGGATGGAATAATGAACAAACTAAAATTAGTGATCAAGATATTCCTAAACATGATAAATTTCATTACCTTGATTGTTTAATTAAAGAAAATGGAGAGGCCAACGATGAAGTAACACATAGGATCGATGCTGGTTGGTTTCAATGAAAACATGCATTGGGAGTGATTTCTGATTGGAATATATCTCTAAAATTAAAAGAAAATTCGTATATGACAATTATTAGACCTATTATGATTCATGGATCAAAATGCTGAGAAATCAAGCATGTACAAAAGTAAGTATTGGAGTGATGAGAATGTTATGGAGGTATGGGCCATTCTAAATATTATACAAAATGAACTAATTCATAGCCATTTATAAGTTACTTCTGTTGAAAAAGAATGAAAGAAGGATGATTAAGGTGATTCAGACACAAAAAACATGGCCAAATGAAGTTCCGGTGATAAAAGATAATTTGGTTGAAGCAAGAAGAAAAGGAGAATGCTTTTACTCCCAGAGGATGCTACTATAAATCAAGTGGTCTAGCGGAAGGGGATTCATATAGCTAAGTGAGATTTAAGGCTTTGTTGATGTTAGCGTTATGTTCTAAATAATCCGGTAAAATTGTAAAGCTATCTCTTTCTGCAAAGCATTGTTTGTGATTTTTGATTATCTAGTATCTTTGAAAGGTTATGTGATGAGTACTTGTATGACATAGGCCATTCCTGATTGGTTATCTATGACTAGCTAACCTTGGATTTCTTTTGCGTCAATTTTTATACTTTCTTATTGGAAGAGAAGCTTGTGTGTGTGGATGCGTGCGCACGTGCACACTCTAATATCAGGCACATCAATGATCTCCTTTTCTTTTGTCTGAGCACATCAGTTGAGAATTATGTTTTATCTTGGTGTTTGGCCATATAAATTATCTTCCTGCGTTCATCTTTTATTATTCTATGTGTAGTTGCTGATGAAGTTGGGATGAGTATATTTTTGTGGTTATGTCCTTCTGCCTATCTAATGATTTTTGTGTTGTACTTCAGGTAGGATATGTATATTATGGGCTGACTTCGACTTTTCATGGGAGGTACAGAGAACGGTGAACCGCCTTTGAAACGTGCTAAAGAGTCTTTAGGAGAGTTGAATAACTTCTCGGTCAATTCATTCTGCTTTGAGCCCACATCCAACTCTTTGGGAGATCTGATGCCTCGGCCTTTGCCCTCCCAAGGAGATGGAGATTTGGTTGGAACAAAAGGAGTTATAAGAAAACAAGAATTCATAAAAATTATAACCAGGGCATTATATTCTCTTGGTTATGATAAAACTGGGGCTCTTTTGGAAGAAGAATCTGGAATACCATTACGTTCATCTATAGTAAGCTTGTTTGTGCGGCAAGTTTTAGACGGGAAATGGGATGAAAGTGTGGCGACTTTGCATGAAATTGGTCTCTCAGATGAAACTGTGAAATTTGCATTTTTTGTAATTCTAGAACAAAAGTTCTTTGAACTTCTGCAGCAGGAGAAAACTTTGGCTGCTTTGAATACACTGAGAAATGAGATTGCACCTCTTCATATAAATATGAAAAGAGTTCATGAGCTTGCAGCTTGCATCATCTCTCATTCGCTGGGTGTAGTTTCTAGTCATGGTAATCTATATGTGCATTCACGGTCACAGATTTTGGAGAAATTGGAGACTTTGCTTCCTGCAGCAATGTTTGTACCTGAAAGAAGGTTAGAGCATCTAGTCGAGCAAGCTCTTGATGTGCAACGAGATTCCTGCGTATTTCACAACACTTTGGATAGTGAACTGTCTTTGTATTCAGACCATCAATGTGGGAGAAACCGGATACCTTCTCAAACTTCACAGGTAAAAAATTATAAGTAATGTTATTTTCCCATTGGTAGCATGGCATTTAGTGTGCTGTTTGGTTATTCTGTTGACAGATTGCTTTGAGCTTTCTTTCAGTGCTTTAAATAATGTTTTTAATCTGTTATGGTGTTGTGATTGATATGTGGCTAAAAGTTTAAACATTAAAAGGTTTTCTAGGTTTATTTAGGGCAAGCAGAGTGAAGCAAATAAGTAGTTAAATGAAGGAAAATAGAAGAGAAGCATTGGATTATACAAACCCCATTACCCATGCTCAGAACAAGGGGTGGGAAACAAGATGAGAAAGTGGGAGGAGGATGTGTTGGGTTGGAGAGAACAGAGTAATAATGATACCTTCAGTTATCAGTTATCATCCGAGCTTCTCTGTAGGATTTATCATCTTGAGATGAAATAAGCCTGGAGAACAATATTACTGAGATTATAGTTCTCAAGTAATGTCTTTTGGTAGGTGAGCAATGGTAAGATGTTTGTATTATTTATTTATCAGGCACTGATTAGAAACCCACAAGAAGAATTTCTTTATACAACCATGGGGAAAGAGCTATTGTGAGGCTGATAGATAAATTTGCAGAACTCACATCTGAACTTAAGAAAAACAAATCACTGGTGGACAAGAGCATAGCATATTGACAAACTTATGAAAGCCCCACTAATGATAATGCCCAGCCTTGTGGAAGGACCTAAATGGGGCCTAGCCTTATGTCTACGTTGGTCTGTATTTCAAGAAACATTTTCCCTTTAATCTTACTATTTTCTCACCCTTTAATTATCTGCATCACGGGTTTTAGGTGGCACTTCATCCATCAAAGAGGGAGGTCTTGAGTTTTCTGAACTCCTAAATTACCCGAAGGAGTAAGGAAGAGTTCATAAAAGCATTCCACAAAAATCAAAAGGAAACAGCCTTAATGATTATGGTCTTTACCACTGACTTCATATGTTCTTTTCCAATAGCCAACTATGCATGATTAGAGTAGTTGTGTAATAGTATATTCGTGACAATCACTACTGTTGCAGCTTCCATCATCTATTAAAGTTGCAGTTCTTCTTGTGAATTATGATTTTATTGTTGGAACTGCTGTTTTGGGCTCTATTAAGATGTTTTGTCTTTTGTTTCTGTTTTCCTTCTTCGGTGGTGGCGTGGAGGATGTCACATGATCATCTTATGTCATTTGGTGGGCTGTCCTTATGGTGCAGATTCTTCAAGCACATAATGATGAAGTTTGGTATTTGGAATTTTCACATAATGGAAAGTATTTGGCTTCGGCATCCAAAGATCAGTCAACGGTTATTTGGGAGGTACTTTCTTCGTTAAACCATTCCTAAATGCAGTTTTCGTATCTTGATTATGGACAAAATTGCTTAATTATTTAGATTTTTGTCCTGTAGGGAAAAATCTTTTTGTAGTTTGGTATGTTTGTATGACTAACCTGACTTGAAAATAGAAAATGATAATGACAACTGCTGAAGAAATTTCTTCCAGCAATGTTATCCCGGTGCTTATTGACTTTTTCAACATTTCATATATGGTAAACTTGTGCAAGGAGAGTCATGTGATCCCCCCTTGTGCCTTCTACTTTGCCTTCTGCAAGATTACATGTGTTGTACTTCCTTTCATCCATATTTAAGTACTCTACTATTGTTCTTCTCTGTTATACCAATTTGAGAATTCATACTCATCTTTTGCAGCTTAAAAGATCCTGAGTATGGCTCTTGTTTGCTAGACCTTAGCTTTTTGGGATTTGGTAGTGAGAGATGGTTAAAAGACTACTAGGATGGAAGTGAATTCATTAAGTTTTGGAATTCTATCACTTTGCCCTCTGTTGATTTTTATGGTATTTTTTGTTGTATACTTTTGTGGTTTAGTAGTTACGTTGAATGGAGTAGATACAATGAGAATCCCTCCCCTCTTTGCTTTGGTATTAATCTCACATTCTTGGTTCTGTTGTATTACTAAGATATCGGGCTAATAAAAGAGATAATTTCTGTGTCGGGAAATGGTTTCAGTGCATAGGGAAATGGTATAACATAACATTAAAATAAACCATACAACTATCTGGATAATGACCCTGAATATAATAATATATCATACCGTGCCCAATTGCTCTATAACATGTCCATAAATGAGCAATAGCATGAACCATAAAAGGATATAAAATTTCCATTTACTTGTCCTGTGTACATGTATTCACAACAATCTTTCAAGAGGAATTGTTTGGGTGTTCATGCACACAATCCCTAAATATACTATTCCTAGGTCGTCATAATTAGTCCATTACACAAAGATAAACAAATACTTCACAGAGTATACCAAAAACTTGAACATTAGCTTATACAACACCGTATATAAGTAATAAAAACAAGGACAACCAATGTCTATAAGGTTGACTTCCAAAAATGCTTCAACTCATCTTCACCTGTGCAAGTGCCAAGCCACTACTTTCAAAAGAAATGTGAATGTGAGCCAAATACTCAGCATACATACATATATATACATACATATATACATACATACATACATATATATACATTTATATATATATATATATATGCACGCGCGCACACACACATGATCAATGTCCACTGATATCATTGTCAATGTCGGCTGATATCATTGCCAAGGAATATAATGAATATGGATGATGAAGTCAAAAATAAGACATCAAATTAGTAATCAAAGATTATCCAACTTTATTTATTCTTTACAAATGTTATTCCCAATTGGCAAGGGCATAACTTAGAGGTTTTCAGTCATTATCACAACTTGTGGTGAGAATGCTATATATTTATAGACATGTCATGTATCATGGACATGTCAGAACATAGGCTTCACAAATCCAAAGATCCAATATCAAGTCCGGGGATAAGATATGAAAACATTTGTTCCAATAGCAGGAAACGTGGACTCTCTATCAAGTAGCAATATAAGATAATACAAATGGGTCCATAAGGTGAATTTACATCATATAACAATATCAAATAGCACGCTCATCATTTCTAGGCGATTTGACCTACATGAAGTCTTCCGAGGACTACAAATTACATGATGTAAATTACGATCAACAAGTGAAGTAAATATCATACCAAACACAAAGGGCTACTCGGCCATCTTGGATTAACAATACAAAGAGTCAAAACTTCAGCATGTCAATATCCAATGAGCAAAGAATCTTCAATATCTACTCACCAAAGCTCCGTAAATCTTAACAGAATCATGAACTCTTGAATGAAATAAGAAGAGTTAACAAGATATAGGAAGATGGAAGCCATAGGAATCCTTGCCTTGGAATAAACTTGCTATTCTCTACTAGTAATTAACCTTGGATGAATTTCCTTCACTTATGCTTTTTGTTCCCCTCACTTTCTCCACTGTTTTCTCCTTACACCTACACACAGTGGTAGTCGACTTTTTGAGCTCTCAAGTTGTTGATATGAATAGCAAACCTTGTAATTCCTTGATGTGGCAAGCAAAGAATTCTCACTTATCAACATTTGGGCCTCACAAGTGCACCATGTAACATTTCTATTGGCTTTGTCATATGTCAAACATCAAACAAAAATTTTCTTTTTCTTTTTTTTCTTTCTTTTTCATTGGTTCTCAAACCCTCTCCCCCCCCCCCCAAAAAAAAAAAAGCAGCTTCCAAACATGCACAACAGCCTTCCTAAAATTTCCTGTCACCTACTAGTTCAGCTCTCAGCCAGCCCTTGATTCCAATAGGTATAGGTTCTTTTTAGGGTACATAACTCCCAATATATCTCATATACATCCCTAAGATAGGGCCACACATTATAGATACCAAAATCCAGCAATCACAAACCCTAATCCAAGCACTAGTGGCATTAAGTAGCCATTAGGTGAACCTAGGTGATCACAAAGAAAATTTCAATCACACAAGTAATCCGATCTTGATAACATACATGTTTGAGCCTTGGGCATGTACATTACCAAAATCAAGTCATGCATAGATCAAATTCTAAGTATGAGTGCAATACAACTCTAATGATGCACTAAATATGCCTGTAGTTTCCCGAGCCCTGTTAATGACTATGGACCTGAACCATCACGTTGACTTCTAAAATCATATAAATTATTATCATAACCCGGCTCATAATTAAAACATCAACAATAAATATCTAATTTTTTAAAAACTTTGATGGAATAAAATGTTCAGATACATTCAAAACTGTAAAGGATATATAGCCTTGGAGATAAATATCCAAACTACTATCTAGGAAAGTAAATGCCTCTTCATTACTCAATACAAAAGTCGATAGACTCCAATATCATTTTTGCCTGATAGCTCTATAGCAATGCACGATCTCTGGCTAGTACTATAGTCCTGCACTAATTTGGAACCAATAAAATATAAGAATGTGCCAAATGCCCAATAAGCGATATCATCAATGTTATAACATCAATAATAATCATCTCAGGTACATGATGCCAAGGCATGTAAAAGTAATAACTAGGATAGAAGATTCAACAATGCTCTATCTGAAACTCTACTACTTGTCGTAACTACGACTCAAGAGCATCTACGAAGAGTACCAAATCGATAGGTTCCATTAAACTAGAAAATCATGAATATAATATGGATTCTACAGAATTCAGATTTCAATAAAGACAAATTCTACTAAACTTATCACAATAAAGGTCTCTCTTATAAGAAATAATTCAACAGCTTCCTCAGATCTTATTTTCTTACTGTGAACTGAAAGTCGCATATTCATTCCCCCAATGGTTGGGTAGCTACCAAAAGGTAACTGACTCTCGTAAGTTTGACATACAACCAAATCTATGGTCTCTCGAGACCTTGTCTCCACGGGTGTGCAACCGTCTCAATCAAATCCTATATGAAAATCCTCAATTCTTGATATAGGTACTAGCCTAAGAGAATCCCTAATTTTCTATGTAGGAACTAATCTTAGAGGATTCCCAACTCTCTAAATATGTCAAACCTAGCATCCCTTATTATGATATTTCTCGATATTATATCATATGATTGTCACATGACTTTAAATATGCCTCCAGTAAAATATAGACCTCAAACCACCATAATATGAAAATCAGTATCGGATAACTATATGCTACTCTACAGTTCGCAAGTTCCATATTTCTTGATACTATACTATTTTCTAAAAATCTATTTTATCTTTAACATAAATAATAATAAGGCCACACACATGATTTAAGGCAATGCAAAAAAATGATTAACAAGGAGATAATAAGATATATGAATCAATAAGTATCCGACTCCTATTGTCTCATTGGGCCTACAACAGCCCGCTACAATATATACGAACCATAAAATGGTCTCACCTAGACATCACATCTAAGCCTCAGACTGAAACTCACTCGGGTCCTTTGACGTTCAAGCACCCACTTGCATGTCTCGCACGATGACTCATAATACTTTATCTAATTATCACTGAAATTATCATTTTGTTAATATTATTTGTAAAGCCATAATTATATAAAATACACCCTATTTTATCACCTCAAAACAATTCATGATATGCTATTGCCATCTGAAACCCAATGCAGCGCTTGGGCATCAATCTTCAGGCACTAAATCATCCACTCAATCAATCAGCTATGTGTCCATAGCAACAACAACTTGCATTAGTATAAATTTCAAGGACATAAATTTAAAATTTCTACCCCATGTCTCTCGGAAAATTATTCTGATTCTGCTGGCAGCAGCAGCATTGACAGGGACTGATTTTGTGATCATCATCACTCCTTTGTCACTCCATTGCTACATCTTTGGGTAATCGGAATCACATTTTCTCAATGAAATATTAAGCTATGCATATAATAGTGCAAAAATGTCAATTATATAGACATGAATGGATGGGTTTAACATATAAAAGATCAATCTGAAACCCAAAATAGCTTCAGCAAAGAAAGAGCCAAGACAGGTTTTGTGATCTTTATCACATTTTTGTCCTTCAATTTTGTCACCTTAAGTAATTGAAATCATATTTCGTCAATGAAAGATTAAACTATGCATATGATTATATAAAAACGGTAACTTTACTGATATGAAAGTATTAATATGACATATGAATGGTTGGTGCGAAAATTATTCATCACCACAGTTAGAGGTGAAATAAACTGATTTCAGTATTTATCATAGCATCTTCATCCCTCGATTACTGTAATTTCGAGTAATTAAAATCACATTTTGTCAATGAAAATTAGACTATGCATGTTATAGTATGAAAATGGTAGCTTTATTGACCCGAACACATTATTATAACATATAAATGATTGGCCTAAAAATCGATCATCACCTCAGTCAAAGGTTAGATAAACAGATTTTAGTGTTCCTCATAATATCTTCGTCTATCAATTCTTGTCACTTTGAGTAATTGAAATCACGTGTCATCTACAAATGATCAAACTATGCATATTATAGTATAAAAATATCAATTTCAAAGGCATGAACAAATTGATTAGATGTCTAAGCAATTAGCCTGAAAATGGTCAGAAGCTGATTTTTCTCTCTGTTACTGTTCATTGTCTTCTTAGAATTGCGATTACTGTTCACATTATTCATAGGGGAACAAAATTTATCTTAAACGGAAGTTCCCTTCCGCTATAATTTAATCATTTTACTTATATAAGATTCAAGCAACAATCAAGTGACTAAATGATACTTTAATTTGATTTTTCTTGAACTGAATAATGATGTGCTCATGAATGATGGCAACAAAGCTTGAATTCCAAATGAGATAATGAAAATGAACAGCCAAAGGAGCTCAAAATACACTGTAAGACAATAGTATCATGAGGGATTAAGAATTCACTTCCCTTGATTATTGTCTTTCAGTTAACAGCTGTGGCGCTTCTCCTCCCTTGTCTCTTCGTCTCTCTTTACGATATTTTTGCCACTCAAAAACAGGGGAAGGCTGTTTTTTAAAAGGGAGGGAGAAACGGTGGTTTCAATATGAAATTTCTTAAGTTAATTGTCAGGGAAACTTTGGTTAGTTTTAAGGTATTCAATTATTATTTGTAAATGGTATAAATAATGTAAAGGGCTCTCCACAAGTTAATATATCCTAAGTTTTAATTTCCCAATCCAAGTCAACATAAAAATACATTAAATTTAGTCACCATCATTCTTAACTAATAATTATAATGGAAAAAGTCTAATTTTACCGTTATCGAAAAACTACCAAAATATTTACTTGAAGCTTTTCTGAATGACTTTTCCAAGGTCTTCATGAAGTTAGTTTATGCTTGCTTGTAATTTATTAGCCTCGTAAGATTCCATCTTCATTATTACTTTCATAAGCCAAAACTGGCTTTAGGGTATTACAGGAACCAGATTTCCTTTAGCATGAGATTTCTACAGCAAGTATGAAGGAGTTGATGCTTCCCACCACATCACCGTGGAATTTATATCACGGGCATGGTTCTTAAATTATAGTGGGAAATCCAAATATTACGGCCTTAAGTTTTGTGGACTTCTATTGAAATATTCGTTGCTGAAAAAGTGTGCAAAATATTTTCTTCTTGCTATGAAACAGGGGCTAATGGGTAGTATGTTGAATTTGATTTGCGCAGAAGTGGATGGCTTTTGTCCAGTGGTTTTTATTATAAGTGTATGGAGAAAGATAAGAAAATTGAATTTGTTGATTTGAAGGCTATTACCTATTCAATCCTTCCGTTATGTTCTTAAGATCTTACTAGGAATAAAAAAAATGTGCCTAATGTGAAGTTTTTCTGGAACCTAGCACCTGATTGTTTTTTATTACATTACACTCTTCTTCAAAGGCATTGTATTAATGTGGATATTTTGGTGGTTTAATTCTTGCCAAGTTATTATTTTATTACCAAAAAATGAAACCAATAATAATTTTTCAAGATTACATTGTTGCATTTGTAAAACGAGTTATGCAAAATATAGTTTGCAGAAAATATGAATTTCAATCTCCTCTAAATCAACTAATAACCTTTTTTCTGTATCAAGGTTGTCTTTGGACCACTCTCCCCTACTTGTCATCTAGTACAACAGAGAGGATGAGGAAACCTCAGATATTACATCAGGCATGTGATCCCACCTACAAGAGCCATGTGTTAGGTACATCTGGGGACAGTGAGAAGGACATTGGTATCAAAATTAAAATTTACATAATGAATCCCCGCACCTTGCATAAAATAAGAAACTCAATTTCCAAAAATTGAGAATTATGAAAACACAATGAGAATTATGAAGTCTAACCTCATTCCTTTACTCCATTTATGAATAATTGTAAGATAATTCAAAATATTTGTTTCCATTTTTTAATCTCCTCTACCATTGAAGCTAGGAAGGGTGACCATCCTCTGATTATTCAGTTTGTGGGTAGGCTTTAGTAGGAGGCTTATTGCAAATATTAGTAGCCCTTGGAGTTGCAGAATTACAGGTTTTGTTGGTGTCCAGGACTCTTTTTGCTTGCCTTGGAGTCCAAGCACACCTTAATCATGTCAGCCTTCAAAATAAATTGGCCTGTCACATGCTAAACTCCGAAATAACATCGGCCTGCAATTGTTTATTTCTGTTCAAGTTCATTAAGTTGACGAAGCTTCTGTTCTGTAGTTTCAATCCTCTGGATACCAAGATAGTCAAATTGTCTTTGCCAAGTCTGAATTTTGGCTTGCCTGTGTTATTGATGAGAAAATCATACCTCCTTTTGGATTCCCAGAGTTGAATTGAAATCCAAGCGAACTACAAAATTAGTTCATGTGTCTTAAGCTGGCTAAATAAGGGTACTAGTCAAGCTTGGTTTGACCAAATGTAGATATTTCTACTCTCTTCTGTTTGAAAGATAGAGCAAAATCCCACAGAGAATCCATGAGACTAAAAACTTGGCAGGATCTAGCATAACATTTCTCATATGCTCTATTGAAGAAAAAATTAGAGCCCAAAAAGAGAATCTGTGTATGGGAGGCAGAGAGAGATAGAGAGAATCCAGAATATCAATGAGAACCCAAACAGAGAATCTGTGAGAGAGAGAGAGAGAGGGAGAGAGAGAGAGTAATCAGAGAGCTTGTGGTGGCTGGCAATATAGGGGTGGCTCTGAGAGGGGCTTTTCAGAGGGTTGTGGCTGTTTGTGGTTCACTGTTTCGGGATTTGGTAGTGGTAGTTGGGTACTCTGTTTAATGAGAGAGAAAGAGAGCATGCGCATGAGAAAGAGGTTCATGAGTAAGTGATGGGCCTGTGGTGGCGATGGTGACAAGGGATGGCTTCAAGAGGGATATTGGAGGCTTATGTGGCTGTTTCTGTGGTTTGCTTGCATTTAGGTAGTGGTGGCTGGGTATTTCATGTTTGGGCTTTAGTTAAACAAGAGAAAAGGTAGTTTAATTGCCAGCTGGTTGGTCAGTAGGGTCTCTCTGATTGTTTGTGGTCAGCTATAAGCATGCTTGGGTAGGGGTGCATTGTTGCATCTGTGTTTGAGGGGTGATTTGTAGTAAGGCTATGATTAGTGCAGATTTGCAGAGGTGGTTTCAGAAGAGAAGGGGGAAGGGAGGTTTTCTTTTAGACCAGGTAGCGGTTCTGGATTTTGGGTATTCACATTATGGTGGTGGCAAGCAGTAGATAATTGACGGTGGTGAAGGTGGCCAAGGTGCCGGTGCTTTGATACCCAAATGATGTAGCAAACCCTCCCACTTAAGATAAAACCTAAAGAAACATAAATCAAATTTGAGACCTGAAACATAAGAAGAGTATAGGGGAAGTATAGAGAAAATCTAGTTGCAATTTCCTTAATCGACTCAAAATTAGAATTATTATTAATAAAATTATAAATATTACATTCCTTAATCTGCCTACTACTATCAAATGAAGAATAGAGATTATTTGTTGCTTCCTCCCCCCAACATGAGCTTGGGTCTCTTATACTTGAGCTCCGGCCATGCCTATGAGTAGGTAAAATAATGCTGAGGACTCCCTAAAAGGTGGCACAAGGCATGAGCATCATGGGTCTGCGATAGGTATGATGTACACAGCTTTGCCCCTGCATTTTAAGGAGGCCATTTCTGTGTTTTGAACTCATGATCGTTATATCACAATAGATCAACCTTAGTAGCAGCTAAGGCTTTCCCTTAATGCATAGGACTGACTGTCTCACTTAAGTTGGTTTGGTTGCCTCTACAGGTTTCGTAAGCATGTGTTTTTGTATTAGGTTGAGCTTTTGCATAATGATTTGTTTGCTTCGTGCAAAAATCTTCACTATATTACAGGGATAAAACTGCGTACATCTATCCCTCATATTTCCCATGTTACAGAAAGCCTAATGTGCTTGACCCAACCTGCATTATCTATTTACCAACTCAATTTCAATTTTACATGTAGAAAAGGAGCAGGACACAAACAATTTTTATAGGGCGAGCATTAATTCTAAGATAAAGTTACTTCATTATGACCTGGAAATAAACCACGGAAATAATCTATTTACATTGAAGAGGTAATATTGACCTCCTGTTATATGGGGAACCTTGTGTGTTGGGTATCCCTTTAGTATGGCCAAACACAATTGATA
>JAOVVI020006136.1:0-15860 GCA_028571085.2 Nepenthes alata | reverse complement strand
CCTCTCTCTCCCTTGGTTTGATCCATTTCTTGTCTCTACCCCTCTAGTCTAATTTCTTGTCTCTACCCCTCTAGTCTTCTTCTCTCTACTTTCACCCTCTCCCTACATCACAATGTTTTAGAGACAATGTATGAGATGGCCAGTATAAACTGATATAAGTTTGAAGTTTAAATTTGAGAATGTATGATGATGTTACAGGTAGACAGGATTAAGCAATTACATTTTACATAATGAAAGCGAGGAGGAAGATCCATTATGCAATGTGACAATGACATTATCCACATGCATATGAATACCAAACATAAAACTATCGAGTCTTAACATTAAAAAAAGCAGTTTGTCAAATCTGAATATGATATACCTTTGGTGCAGCCATGGGATATTCTTCAGGCAAAAACAACTCCAACTTGAAAACCCCTCCTGCATAATGTATACAAACAAGAGAACACAAGAATTAAGTAACAACAATTCTGCTCTACAAGGTATACAGTGGCATTATTGGGCCAATTTTTTTTTAAAAAAAAAAAACACTGCCAAAGAGGATCTTCAACTTTAGCACTATTGCATGGTAAAGTATTAATTAGCTATCATCATAATTCATTCATAACATAATTGGATCTTTATCAAAGAAACGGCAGATTAAATGATAAACTGTAAGGGAAAAAAAAAAGTGGTGTATAAGGATGGGCACATTATTTCCCACATATAACTTCGGACAATGGAGGTAGATTTTTATTTAGAAGATCCTACCATACTAGTGGCAAATTGGAGAATGCTACACACCTTATAACTCACAACTATGTTGAGCAATAAGAATCTATTAAATGTGTGGCATTAACAAATTTCCACATCCAATTCCATTTTCAGCCTCACTTTGACTCAAATATAAAGCAACTCATGCTTACAAACGAGGGCAATCCAATTACACTTCTTTTTCCTTTCAACTCCATGTAAAAATTATTTAAAAACACTTTACACAATTTTTTTCATCTCAAAATTGGAAGACAATTGCTTCTTAACAGTCATGACAACTGCCTCGTGTTATCCGGATAAAGGAGTAGAATGACAAAATCATCCCTTCATGGTTGGACCACTTGACAGCTACAACGGTCTTCATGGGTCAGCCTAAAATCATTCGAGAAAATGACTCCATGGACTCTCATACAAAACCATCTAAATGATTCCTTCAGGTCAGAAATGGACTGCTAGCACTTGCAACCCTAAACCCTCTGCTATTAGATCAACAAAGGCAGATCAATGTAGATTTGTCCATCAATCTTTTTGGTATGTAATCAGACGATTTCTCCATATCCATAGGCAAATGCTATCTTATTGTCCATTCAGTAAAGTCCATCCTGACAACTATATTGAGAGCAATAAGATACCACCTAAGACTAAAGAGGTGGCCTACTATACAGATTTGTGTTGGGAATAAGTATTCCCCACCAAGCCTTAAATATAATGAATCAATCTGTCTTGTACTTGATCTGCAGAGACTGTTTTCTCAATTGCCTTATGAAGGGCAGAACATTACCCAGGTTCCCAATCATGGTTTGTTCCATAACTCCATCACAACCCCAGTTGTTTTCTTAATCTAGTTCTATGAGTGAAGCCATTCATGTTGCACCACCAGTAAGAGCTTCCTCAATCTTAAATTGGGCACAAGGAAAACTCTGAAGACTGCTCCATACAGATGAGGTTTTCTCTGAATTTAATCACTGAAGGAAGTGGAGATAATATTCAATTTCTCCAACAACTTGACTGGGTGGACAACTTCGATCTCATAAATTTAAGTGTTTACCACTCTATTGTCAACCAGTCACTAGGAGAATATTCTGTTACCAAAAATTGCATATTGCAACAGGAGTTTCACGTCTCTTTTCAATTTGTTGAACTATATATATGTGTACCTTTTGGAGGGTCAAACAAAAAAAATTACTATAAAACTTTTTCCATTGGGAACATTTCTCATATGATGGAGAATTGAGATAAAGGGACAGTTGACCCCACCTATTGCAAAATCAAGATGATTGCTACCTATAGATAATATAATGGGCATCTACACACTTGGAAGATATATTAGTCATCTAGGCAAGAAGAGTTCTCAAAGCATTTTGAATATTTAGACACATTATTCTTCTGTCATTAACCTAAACATTATGAACATGATTTTATGCCTCCTCTCTATCAAGACATTTTCCTACGAATATCCAATAATAATTAGCCATCTAGCTATATTTTTTTCACCACCAAGCACCTCTCAAATAGATGTGTTGATTTTTATTCTTGATGTTTCAATCCTTTGAACTAATTCTGACTTAAATTTACATATTTTCTAAAGCAATCTAATGATTCTGACAAGTGAATCTGTTTGGACAAGGAGACTCAACTAGTGTGCCATGTTTGTTGTCACATAAACAATTAAGGCACTACTGGTGTGTCATGTTTGTTGTGACATAAACAATTAAGGCAATCAAACTGAGAACTCATAAAACCGAAGAAGGAACGGTAGTCTAAAATCAGTTACATATAGTAAGACAAAGGAAGAACTGATTACAATTCAGGCGAAATTGCAGTTGCAGCTCCAATCAACAGTGTTACCAAAGGCTCAGGTGCCTAAGGCACCAAATCCTCTAATGCTGGGCACTAGTCGTCACACTAAGTTCTCCTCCCAGTGAAGTGAGGCCCTAGTTTAAAAAAATAAATAAATCTACTTCATACAAAGAAGTCAATTAAAACCCAACATTTCAACATGACATGAATCCAACAGATATGCTTTATATCATTATGTATGCCTCACAACTCACAGAAATCCGTTATATAAATTCTATGCTAGTAATTGCATAGAAACTGAAACAAGAAGAGAAAGACTATAATACTCTAATCATCATCAATTACCACAACAGCATCATCATCGATATTTTCAACCCTTTATCCCCTTCTAGTCTGTTTGATTTAATCTAAATCATTTTCAACGTCAACATCCGCTACCCCAGAACTTTAACTCTTTGCACTTGCTTTTCCAGCTTGTTGCATTGTTTATGCAGTATGCTTGAATTCTACCGATCCAGATGCAATCATCATAAAAAAACCAAAATACTGTATTCATTACCATCGTCAAATTCATCTACAGGAATTAAATCAAATACCCCCCCTTTGATCAAAATGATAGCTTATCTATACTGTATTCAGAATAGATCATCCAACCTCTTGTGCCTCATTCTATTCATCTTTTTATTGTGTATCCATATTCATGAGTTTGGAATGTCAGTTAATATTGTTAGCTATTTACTGGTATCTAGTTTCACTTAGAAAAGCATCCTTTATGTTCAATACACCAATTTCTCCACAACCAGCTGCACTAAAAATTAGACTAAAGATCTCAAGGTCTGCACGCTGCAGAATATGAAGCACAGAAACTTCAGTGAGGTGGAGTATTGCATTCCGGGCCTGAAACTTCCAAGAATGCTACAAAAACATTTCCTTCTGTCTCCTTTTTATTAAAAACGTGAAATTTCTTCAGATAAATGTGTTTCATTTTTCCAAACCAGCAAAAAATGTGCCTTACAAAGCACCATCACCAAACCCTATTCTCCAACTCACCCCCATCCTCTTTCTTACTCTCACCCTTCTCACTCTAAAATGTGACAAGGAGGGAGACTTGGCGTTCACCTACCAAATCAGTGGTCTTGTCTCCCTCATCCTTAGTCTTGCTCTCCTCTTCTCAGTCGGCCTTTTCTGCTGGCTCAGTCTAGTAAGTCCACCTCTCTCGGCTGCAACCTTCCATTCTTAATCTTACTAGTGACAATGACAGAGACTAAATCATTGAGGCCAGAGCAGATTCCTCCCATAAATTCACTTCTTTTGTAGGCTGCTTGGTCTCCCAATCCCTTTTGGTTTCTCCGTTTCATTCTCTCTTTGTGATTACTTTTAAATTTTGTGTACTCATATATAATACAAATAATTTAAATTCATGTCCCATTCCCTATATTTTTAGGAAATATTGTCTCCCTATTTTCAAAGCTGTCCAATTTCTCGTTTCCCTTTTGTGCAACACTGGCTGTTAATTTGGGAATGAATTTCCATACAAGCTCCATCATTGAACCATATCAATATTGCTTCTCCACTTTACCATTCACTAATCATGGGATCATTTTGCTCACATGGGATCATTTTGCTCAGTGGATCGCCTAGCATGGAGCCTAGTGCCAAGTATTAACAGGCTTCGAGGGAATCTAGTCCCTTTGACTACAATCCCTGGAATTCCTATAACATTTCTTTCGTATTCATGGACATGCAGTTCCCTCAAGTATGCCAATAACAGATCAATCATATTTTATTGTCCCCCCCCCCAAAAAAAAAAACAAATATAAAAAGAAAAAGAAAAAAATAATTAAGTATATATTGGGAACTGATTTTAAAGACCTTATCAAGCCATCCCTTAGCAGAGCATGCTAAAGCAGTGCTTGATTTCCCATTTTCTAGTTTTCATTTCCTTTTCCAAATTTTCATTTTCACAATTTACTAAAAACATTCATTTTAACAAATCAATAATTATTAGTAGTTAGAATCAAAGCAATCACTCAACATATGATCACGTACTAATTAAACAAATTTACATGGAGCTCATCTTAGATTATTTGTTGAAGAATGTTTGAGCTCAACTAAAAGCATAACAAGCTGGATCAAGTCTATTTTATAAGCTTATTGAAGTAAGGTGCAAATTTTAAACATGGCATTATTTAGTATATGATTTATAATAAATTAATGTTCAAACTCATTTTAGAATAGCTGAATTCATGAAAATGTTATTTGTATCAGACTGATAATGTGATACATGTATAGAATAGTGAATGGGTAAATATTGCTCGCTTAGAAGAGTGAGATAAGTTCCTTATAGCTTAACTCATTCGGCTAAAGAGTCGAGCTTGAAACTAAATTTAATATTATCATATTAATGATCAAGTCTAAGATAAATAATGCTCAATTCATTTGTAGTCTCACTTATGATATTTAACTGTCAATAAATCAAGTGAGGGTATTAATGACTTCTCATTTTTTAACAAGATCTTTCAAATTATTGCAATATAATTAGTTTAATTTTGTCATTGAACTAATGGTACATAAAGTTAGATAAAACGAAAGACATCATTTGAATAATTGAAAAAAGGATAACATTTTTTGCTCTTCATCTTAAAAGATACGACCATATTTGCCAATGTGTACAAACATCATCAATAATGGCATGATAGTTTATATAAAATTGTTATATAAAACTAATGAAAAAAAGGATTACAAATGCAAACAAATTCATTAAGAAATTAAATTTAACTTTTCATTGTTTATTATAAATATACTTCAAAATTTGGCATATATTTATATTTGTAAGCTTAGAAGATAATATTTTCACAATAAGAAATTCTCAAGAGTGAAAATTTTTCAAAAACATATATTTCATGCTTTTTCAATTTTCAAAATTCAACTCAACATTAAAAAAAATTATATTTTAGTTTTCCAAATGGAAAACAAACAGTTAACATTGTTTCCATTTTTTTCAAAATATAATATCAGTTTTTCACATCAAAACAGGCCCTAGATATTTATATCAAAACTCCGCTGCATCAACATTGTATGCTGGACAATGTTTGCCTTCTTACGTGCCATAGAAGTTGAAATGTAATGTCAATGGAAACAAAGTGTCATGTGGTAAGAGGATAAATCTGTCAACATATACATGATAGTTATACATGGAGTGTGAGTAAATAGTGGAACTTAAAACCAATTCGCTAAGGAAATCAACGACATGGTTGGCAACCTACTTACATGTGCCAATCGCTCTTCCAGCTACAGAAAGTTTAGCAACCTTCCAGTTACATTTAAAAAAATCTCTATCACTAAATTGCAGGGGCTCTCTATATTTGACATTTACATGAAGCACAATTATCAAATGTGTAGCAACACCCAAGGGACATGTCAAATATAATAACTTATTACATGAAGTTCCAGCCATAAATTCAATTTTATAGTAGAAGTAGATGGTTGCACATCAAATCAGAACATAAAATGTAAGTATCATACATATTTTGTGGAAGTATAGAGTGCCCCCAAGATCTAGTAGAGAGTTTGGAGATAGTTCAGTGCTTTGGATGAACTATGCTGTTAAATCTAGATTAAGCAGGTCAACAGTGTCCAACATAGCAGAGAGAACTTCCAACAGAAATAGCAAAACCAACACCATAGAAGGTCTAAGACATTTAACTAATCAGTGAATTGACCAGAATGAATTAGTACAGCTGTAATGACTTGGGGCACTTGTGAAAGTGGTGAGCCAAAAAGATACTGCTGCTCACCACTCCGTAGCACACTTATCCATCCAACCAAGATATACCAAATCTCATCATACACATGTTCAATTAGACTCAAGAGACATGGGCAATCAAGTCAGATTGAAAAAAACATTTGCTAATTATCACAACCACCAAGTTGTGCAATTTACATAAACAAACAAGACAAAAGTAATGTAATTGCAGCTGCCAACTCAAGCTAAGTGGTTGCAACATCCTATTTCTTAATGATGTTCTATACATGTCTATTATCCGGTAAGTATCTATGTTGGTTCATTTGGACAAGGTTTTAGAACAAGTTCCCATCTTAGCAAAGTTGATTTTTATTAAATAACTATTTATTGATGGTTTTGGATTTTTGTTGAAACTTCTATGATTTATGACATTATTTATAAAAGCAAGTTGGCACTTTCTTAATTTTATGTTGTTTTTTTTCAGGCAGTGTTTCCATGATTATATTTTTATAAATAATATTTTCAGTTCAAATGTTTAGTATTTGAGAACAAATATAGGGTAGACAAAATACATAATAAATAACTTTCAGGCCTATCCATCAATTTCGGCCTACCACTTGAACAATGCTTGCACAAAACCAACTACTACATTGTTTAGTAAAATGAACAAATAATATTGCACAGAAAATCCTTGAATAAAATTTGGGGGCAAATGAGATGATGATGAGAAATGGTCTTCAATGCAGTTTGAGAAGTGGTCCAAAAGTGTCCACAAGAAACGTCCTGCACTGAATTTAAACTGATGGCAATAATATAGTGCTTCGAATGCAGTTTGCAGCTTAATTCCAGAACTATCTGCTGATCAAAAAAATAATCATCCCTAGCCTTCTGCTTTTCTGTAGTAAGCTTCTGCAGAATTTTACTGATGGCCTTTAATTATTCAACTATTTACAAGACAAGTGACATTTAGATGAACCATGTGACTTTAATTAAGTGAGATGTGCTTCATTCTTTCCAGAAATTAGCATGACGTCAGGTTCTTAGATCAGCAATGAATATGCACATAAGAGACATGCTACCTTATCCTATATTAATTGCTGAGAAATACACAAGTGATGCGTCCTTGGATCCGTATTACTGAACGAGTTATGGTGTCACTTGGTCTTCCCTGGGGGTCAAGCTGAAGCAGATCCGGCCTTTATTATTTTGAATTTGAATCATACGCAACACAACTAACGACCAAGAGGTCAGAGGATGGCAGGACTCATTCCCCAATATGCCCTCTGACGCTCAAATAAAAAATCTTCCCCAAACGGGTAGAAAGATAAAGAAGAAATAATAATGCGTGAATGCATATAGCAAGGAATTGAGAGTTGGTAAATGATTGAGCTCCAATGAGTGCACTGCGGCAGAACAACTTTGTGGCGGAGGATTGAGCTCCAATAAGTACGCTCGGCTGGGGAGCAGCTTTGAGGCTGTGGACTAAGCTCCGATGTGTGCGCTCAATTGAGGAGCGGCTTTGAGGCGAAGGATTGGGCACTAATAAGTGCGTTCGGTTGGAGAGCGGCTTTGAAGCGAAAGACTGGACTCCGATAAATGGCTTAGTTGGGAAGCGGCTTTGAGGAGGAGGACCGAGCTTTCGTGAGTGTGCTCGGCTAGGGGCAGCTTTGAGGCGAAGAATTGAGTTCCGGTAAGTGTGCCCAACTGAGAAGCAGCTTTGAGGCGGAAGACTGAGCTTCGATGCCTATGCTCGGCTAGGGAGCGGTTTTGAGGTGAAGGACTATGCTCCAATAAGTGCGCTCGGTTGGGAAGCAACTTTGAGATGGAGGACTGAGTTCCGGTAAATACGCTCAATTGGGGAACGACTTTAAGATAGAGAACTGAGCTCCGGTGAGGGCTTATAGATGGAAAACTGTGCACTCATGGACTGAGTGGCTTAAGAAGTGATGCATTCGAAAGCAAAGTAGCTTGAGAGAAATCAGTTTGATACTTCAGGGATGCTTAGAGGGTAGGAATTCTTTGTCCTCTCCTTTTTCCCGCAAGGGAGAAGAGGGATTTGTTGAGTTAGAGCTAGTGTAGCCTTTCTTGGGCCTTATGACTGACTTTCATTGCCTTGGAGGTTCGACTGAACTGTCTCCTTGAGCATGCCCAAGGGTAAGCATGACAATCATAGTTTTTCTTGGAAACGTTGGAGGACTGCGCTTGCCTTCCCAAAGTGATACGGTACGCAGGCCAATATTTTACAGATATTGACTAGGCTATCATGACATTTGTTGTGGTCGCTGAGCTAGAAGAGCATTTATTGATTAGCCCTAATTCCCGTTTATCGTTGGACGGTGCCGGGCCATGCTTTCCTAGTTGGCCTCGGTGCCTGCTGGACCTTGGGCTAAAGAAGCGTCTCACTGGGCTTCCTTTCCTGGGGGTATTGGACTCAGAGGAGCTTCTGCTGGATTGCGGCTTCCGGCTCTTCCCTTGTAGGCCTAATTCTGGGTCGGACTGTGGGTTACTGGACCCATCAACAAGAGAGGCACATTTTGAAAATCACAACTCAAGTATCATTTGAGTTTTTCTCTAATAAATTGCTACCAGATTATGGTTTTGAGATTTGATGGAAAGGCTTCTGGTTGCAGATAATGGTTAACAGAGAGTGGGGTGCATTTGTTTTTTCCAGCGGATAGTACTGTTATCAAACCATGCTGCTCTTATATTATAAACTGACATGGGATAAGACAGAGGAGAATCAGGGACAGAGTAAGGGAATGGCTAGGAGAAGAGGGAGGAAATAAGGAGGGTAGAGGTTGAATGTAGAAGAAAAAAAGGGGAGAGGAGCAAAAGAAGAATATCAGTGACAGAGTAAACACGGCAGGAGATCAGACAAGAAGGGTGAAAGGTATCAATAAACTCAAAATTAATTCCTAAACATTAACGGATGCTTAACAAAGGAGATGTGTGCCCTTATACAAGGATCAGAACACAAAGGAGCCTAGTATCAAAACATTCTTAAAAATCCCCTAAGATAATTTCAAAATCCAAAATATAAACATACTGGGATAAAAGTACTCAAAGCATGCAATTGCAATAACTATGAAGAAAAATATTAGATATTAGAACATCTCTAAATCTTTCCAACTGCATCTAATTCAACACTTTTCCACAAGGCACTTGCGTCCAACAAAGAACAAAGGATGTGATTATGACCCTTGGACTCTTCAATTTAGTGAAAAAATTACACAATGTTTTTTCTTTTTAATAGTCAAGTCAAACAGATAGGCATGTACTCGTAACCAACATTGGAGCCCTATCCAAGTGAATAATTCATTTTCTTTTTTGCATAATTGTTACATACAAAGCATCAATAACAAATTTCTGCAAATGCTACTCCACACTAAAAATGGCACTTATCTTACACCAACTTTGAGCCATAGAGCCATATAACAATGTAAACTTATCCAAAGACCAATTTAAACCAAACACTTCAACTTGATTTCAGCACAAGCATGGATAGGATATAGGCAAAACATATAATAGAATATCCATCAATGTTCAAAACTCATAATATATTCCAGGATTTTATACATCGAGGAAAAAAAAAAATCTAAGCTAAAGGCTAAATATGAATTCCAAATTTTTGCTGCCTGTCCTTTTACTCTACTTTACATTCTAAGTCAAAGAAAGAGAAGGAATGATTGGGGAGGGAAGGGAAAAAACATCTAGAAATCAATGGTTTACAGCATGTTTCACAGAGTAATGTCTTCATGTTCAAAATTAAAAGGCTCAATAATCTAACAGTCTAAAAAAGCTCAATAATCTAACAGTCTAAAAAAGCTCAATAATCTAACAGTCTAACTCTAGCCTCAACATCTACTCATACTCTATACTTCCAATGTACAATCCTTGAAGTAAAGGCTAACCAATCTTTATGAACAAATGATTTTGCACGATCACCTATAGATGATATCTACACCCCAAAGGTCTTAGATTCATGGTACACTACACTACAGTGAGCATGACATCATTTTTTTATTAAGGGTGGGCATTGCAACACGATAGGCTATATGCACCATGTAGTTGGATCATGGAATCTAGTAACCATGGTAAACCCTTGCAAAGAGTGAGCATTTTCTCCCCAAGGCTTAAACCCCACACAAAAATAAGCTCACCCAAGAACATTAAGCTACTTTTGCTTATAAACCCAAAAGGTATGACCCGTTGCACGAAACCTTCCACATTGGGGAATCCAAGGATATTCACAAAACTTTACCCTATAATGCAGAGAGGGTGCTCCTATTGTTCGAACCTGGGGCGTCCATATAACAATAGAGTGATTTCAATAATTACCCTAAGTAAACAAAAAATCTACATATCAAAGTTAATTCATAGAATATAAATTTTGCCAATACCTTCAAATGGTGATTGGTTTGGACCAAGGATCATGACATTGAAGTATCGCATGTTGTCTTCTGAGGGTGAAGCACTAATCCCCGGTGCTTTAGAACAAAGCACAAAACACCAATCTCAAATTTCACCATAATTTAAATATGATGCAATAAAATTGAACATTCAGTTGCACTAAAAAACAATCAAATAATGATAAGACTATGTTCTCTATGAACGTCCAATATGTTTTACCCCTTCAAAAACAGGAAGGGGACAAAACAAAAGAAATTACTCCAAGTTCAACCGAAAATTAAAATAATCCATTTACAAAGATAGATGACTGCATTTTATTTCATCACTATTTAATGCTGCGTTGAAAATTGCATTTAGAAACAAAAATTAACTAAATAAGGAAAATACCTTTTTATCCCATCAGATCTCACCTCTCCCTCCATCCCCCCCCCCCCAAAATTAAGCTCATATTCATCGAATTCCTCAAATTTGGAACAATATTTACAAAAGGAGAAGTAGAAAACATGTATTCCTATACCTTAATTTTAAGTTATAACTTTTATGTTAAATTTAATATTATAAAATTAACGTATAAATTTATTTTTGTAACTTTGCCCTTCACAAATGATTCCGAATTTTATGAAACTGATTAAAGGATGTTCAATTAAAAAAAAAAACAAAACCATTAAAAAGTTCGACGAATGGTTGGGTACCTGGCTCACTGAGGAGACGCTGAGTTTCCTATTTAACATGAAGGTAAATGATGTGTTTAGACTAGACAGAAATGAAGACATATCATAGTCAATCAAAACTAACACGAGCAAAGAAACCCTCAGAAAAAAAAAGAAAATGAAAAACAGAGACAATAACCAAAAACACCAATCCAAATATCATTTCAAAAATCGAAAACGTCATACACAGATCGAAGAAAACCGAGACCGACCTTTATGATTCGTCGAGGTAAATTGCTGTTCGCCATAAAAAAAAACTTTACTCCGATGAGAGAGAGAGAGAGGGGCGGACAGCTGAGAGACGACGCTGGAGAATCTAGAAAAAGAGAGAGAAGGGAAAGCGAGGAAGATGGTGGTTCAGAGCTCGGTGGCCGTCAGAAAACAACGCAAGTACGATAATTTAGCATTTTGTTCTACGGAGTTTATACGGTAAAACATTACAATTTTTTAATTAAAAATATATTTAAAAAATAAAAATATATTATTTTTAAATAAATAATTTTAAAGTATTTTTTTATTAAAAAAATGAGTGGAAAAAAAAAAGAAAACAATAGTAATTTTTTTTAGATAAATAGTGACTGCAAATTAAATTAAAAAATAAATTTATTTTTATATAAATAATATTATGTAGTCCCCACCCATGCATAAATACTGAGTCTATTGACTTCGATTTATCAATTTGATGCCGTGAATAACGCTTAAATCATATGATTTGCGTAGAGAAAAAGATATATGATGAATATTTATTATTACCATGAACATTATTGTATATTTAGAACAAAATATTATATGTCTAATTTAATTATTTAATATTTATAAACTCACATTAATTTAAATAAATAAAATTTAAAAATATTTATTAAAAAAAAGGCAACGAAGTACACACTTTCGTCATTAGATTTGGGAAATCAAAATTAATATGAAATTTTAGCTTTAAAATTTAGGCTGACCCGAATCCTCCGGCATCAGATTGAGATCGAGATAACGGGTCTAAATTGATAGAGATTGAACAAATATATACTCAGTCTAGGGATTAGGCCTGTATCAATTAGTTTATATTTATAGACTTCAATTATAAGCTTAATGGCAGGGTGATTAGATGATTGAGTAATTGAATTATCGATGTGCTGAAGAATTGAAAGAGTAGATTACGGCTACACTAGAGACTACCCGGTTGATACGTCCCAAGATCTGAATTGTGGTACGGATTAAGGAGTCACTTAATCTTTCACTGCGAGTTAAATTAGAGTGAGTTCAGTCTGCATTTCTATTAATCTGAAACCTGGACACCACAAACAACAAACAAGAGATCATAGGATTGATGGGACTCACTCCCCAATTTATATTTTGACGCTCAAGTCAAGAATCTTTCTCGAGAAATATAAAGATGAAAAGAGGATATGAGAGAATACAGAATTGTATTTATGCAAGAGATGTGAGAGGACGACTCGATTCCAGTATGCTTTTAACAGGGAGCGGCTTAGAAAGGTGGAGGATTGGGCTCTGATATGTGGTACTCGATGAGTAGCTCACAGAGTGCGTTCGACGGGGAGCGGCTCAGGAAGGAAGGAAGGAAGGTACTCGATTGGAGTAGCTTACTAAGGATACACCTAGTGTTTAAGGACCTAGATTTTATTATTCATAATTAGATAAGTTAAATTAATTTATGTAAAATTAAGGTCAATAAATAGTAAAAATTTATAAGTCAGGAACTCACACCGAAATGCGATAAAAATTTATTTAATAAAATTAACTTCAATTTCAGTTAATAAATGATAGAATGAATGATACAGAAGTAATTCGATTAATAAATTCGTAAATTGATTAATAGTCAAGTTTATTTCGGTTGACGACAAGATAACCCGGTTAATGAAATTACACCCAATCGGTAACCGAATTTGGCCTGATTGATTAAATGTTGCTCAAACCAAATAAGAATTAAATCGCTAGACTCGGTTGGTAACCGAATAAGTTTCAGTTGATCTAATTAGTATTCTGACGGACCTGAAACTAACCCGAAAGCTGCCGAAACTTCTGAACTACAACCTAACTAAAATTTATTATCAAAATTATTATTTAGAAGGACCTGAAAGCACCTAATAAAATTTTATACACTTAAAATAAAATTAGAAGTAGTATAACATTAAGAAGCTAACTAATACTATAATAAATAAAGTTAATTTTAATACACCCTTAACAAATATATTTTAATTAAATTTGAGGGACACGTGTCACCTTCTCATGAACCAACATTCACACACACGTGCACTTGTATATAAAAAAAAGAAAAAAAAGGAACAATTTTGTATAAAAATTTAGTGGGACACTTGGCACATTAAGGGGCTTAACATGTAACCAAATAACCCCCAATTAGGATCCAACAAGTGGCTCATAGAGGATACAACAACTCATCACATGTAAAGGGTGAGTCATCCTTAAGTAGTTAAGGAATTGCCACCTTATGGGGTATGTGGCAACTCCTAAAAATTTAACCAATAATTTATTAATTTAGGAAACTAATAAGGCTAGATACTCACCAAAAAAGAGAGAAACAATCGGAGAGAAGGTGAAAGAAAAGAGGAGCAAAAACAAGAGAGGAATGCTGAATTGAGATAAGGGCCGACAATTTGGTGTAGGAACTTTTAAAAATTATTTTACATTAATTTGGGCAAGAACTCCTCTCTCTCTTTGATTTGTTATTGAATTCTTGATCTTAACTTGAAATACTGTCTGCCCAATACTTTAAACTCTCACTGAATTCATGCTAGATTGAACAAAGTTCAGTAACACGTCAAAATTGGATTATATTCCTGAACTTTGCTACACCTTACTGATATCTGAATTTTTTTAAATGTTGGTTAAATAACCATATTTTTGTTCTGGAATAATCCTTACCATTATCATATTAGAATAGCCAAAATTCAGAAACATACATTGTGGCGATCCGTACTCGGATCCTCGAACCTGACCCGGACCGTTACGGTAAAAATCTCAAATCATCAAAAATTATTAATTACATGTCGTCAAACAATTTAAATGAGTTCAATGCAATCACATTACTTTCATCTAAACACCAATAATAGTCATCATAGACACATCATTAATTAAATAACCACAATAGTAATAAATAATTTTAATAAATGACATCGATGCTCAAAATATCAATTATCATAAAGGAATCTAATAAAATTCGAACAGTAATTGAACTAACAGAATTCTTAAATCTCTATCCTGGAAGTCTCAATCCCTGAGATCACCTCTGCCTGGAGTCTACACAAGCGAACTCTTCTGTCCGGATGTCAACCTGTCTACTTTGGAGCCAATAAAATATAAGAGTGAGCAGAAAGCCCATCAAGTAAAAATAAACAATAATAGATGAGTACAATAAAATATATCGAACGATAAAATAATAAATCAAATTAATAATAATCGGTGATGTACCAACTATTGTCCGAGATTCAACAAGAAGTCGTGTCTACAACCCCGAAGCCATATGAACAACTGGATATCAAGAAAGCAACAGGGATTCCATCGAATCTGATCATCAGCTTAATACGATGTCACAACAGTATGAATGATAGAAGTCTCTATGGACCTTATTCTACCATAGTGAACCAAATGCCGCATATTTACGCCTTCAATGGTTGGGTAATGCAGCGAGGTTATCTATGGTATCCAACTACCCCTACAGTCTTCCCGGAGGCTGTACCCGTAGCATGCCGATACCATCCGTGATATCCCTCGTCAAATAATACCCCAAATATCATTCTCTACGATGGTCACTAGATTATAAGCATTCCTCTCGACTAACTGTACGAGATAACAAGAATTTGATTATTAGCTCAATTTGAGGTCACCACTGTACGTGATCGTAAGAATCTTCTTGGACTTTATTCTACCATAGTGAACCAAAAGTCGCGTATTTACGCCCCCAATAGCTGGGTAATACAACGAGGTTATCCATGGGATTCAACCACCCCTACAATCCTCTCAGAGACTATACCCATAATATACTGATATCATCTGTTATCCCCATCGCTAAATAATATTCTAGATATCATCCTCTACGATGGTCACTAGGTTATAAGTATTATTTCTCAATATCAACGACATCTACTTCCGAAATAAAATCAGTATTGAAAAAGTATAGATTACTCTAAGGTCCCACAAACTCCCATACGCCTGGTTACCATAGAGTATTCGTATACTCTCCTGTACTTATCTAGACGTACACACGTACGAAGTTGACACGAATGATAATTTTCTGAAACATACCAAGAAAATATAAGAATAAAGACTGAACCAACCAAACAGTTATTATCATTACAAGTACGCTAAACTCCAATTCATAGATTTGTTATAAACACATTCGACCATATAGACTATATATATATATATATATGTATATACAGTAATTATACCCACTGTATGTATATATACCA